>JAQFVV010000028.1:6949479-7046979 GCA_028023455.1 Epiperipatus broadwayi | reverse complement strand
ACAAAAATTTGGATTGGTATATTTAATTTTAAATAAAATCTTGAGAAGCTTCTGTACATATAGTATTTGAATTAATTAATTATTTAATATATGGATATTACACAATTTTATTTTAAGATAAATATACCAATCTCAATAGTGGTCCACTCGTGAAATTAAATAAAAGCATTTTAAAATAATATTATGTATTATTTTAATAAATGGCAAGAGAAAAAATAAATATTGAATATTTTTCCTTAACAAATAGAAATTTAAAATTAATAGAGAAGTCATTTAAATTGATTTTATTTGTTAAAATAAAATCTACAATAGCAAAATATAATTCAATTACCTACTATATACATGATTAAAAAGTAAACTAATTATGGACATAATAGATAACACAGACTATTTTGTTTTTAAAAAATTATTATTGAAACAAAAACAACGCTAAGTGTTGCTAGTTTAATTTGTGAATATTTTGTGTCTGCTCTATATATTTTCAGCAGCACTAAGATATCAGAGAAAAAAAAATGTTCTAACTTTTATCTATGAAAAGGAAGTGCACACTCAATATAAATTATTGAAGAATAACACTAGACTAATGTTTATTTTAGAATATCACATATATGAAGATATATCCATTAAAAATAAATTAAATAACCAAATGGTATCTTTTGGCAGATTATAAGAATTTTGAGAACCAGTATGTGTCAAAACTGAAACCGATTTAGGATCTTATGCTACTGACTAAGCCACTTTATCACTTCACTAAACTATAATTAGAGCAGGAAAAATTTGCATTACCATATTGTAAATATAAACAGCATTTCCGTGATAAAAAACAATAATAATAATAATAATAATCAATTCAATTCAATTCAATTTATTCTAAAACAAAGTACATCACAAATATTTAAAAACTCCAAACAAGAAAAATATTGTGTGTGGAATTTATATGTAAAAATAAATTAAATAAAAATACAATCAAAACTCAAAAGAACAGTTTAAGAAATAAATAAAATTAATTAAATAAATAAAATAAATGTCAAAATTAATACATACTACACAACCATTGACACAAATATTTTTTGAATGATATATAAGAAATATTATTCAGATCAATTGAACATTCATATACAAATTTATTAAACAACTTTGACCCAGAATAAACATATTGTCTTCTATCTAGATTCCTTAAAAAATTTTGGTAAAGGTAATTGAAATTTATTAGAAAGACGAATATTTAGAACATAAACTCTAGAATTCAAAAAAGGTTTAGCACAAAAAATATCAAAAATAACTCTATATTGATATAAGTGATTTACATCAAATAAACCAAATGCAATATAAATATCTCGAACAGAAGAGGAATGAGATCTACCAAAAATAATGCACAAAGTATAATTTTGCAAAACACGCAAAGAAGATAAAATATGTGGAGAAGCATTACCCCATATAATGATATTGTAAGATAAAATACTCTGATAACAGGCAATGTAAATAAAAATGAGAGCAGACCTAAGAAGAAATTTAACTAAATAATAAAACATAGTTTAAATTACGTAATCGTTGACAAAGATGGGTAATGCGATTTGTCCAGGACAATCTAGAATCAATATATATTCCCAAATAACAATAATTATCTACCAAAGGAATATTCTCACAAGTACATATACTATTATAATGCAAAATATACTTTCAGCAAATTTTAATCTTAAGAGAAAAAAAGTACGCTTATAAGAAAAAAGAATAGCTTTTGTTTTATCTAAATTGACCAACAATGAATTATATGCCAACCATTTACCAATCGAGTCCAAATCCTCTTTCACTAATTTTTCAAGAAGATTATAAGAAACAACATTACAAGATAAAGCAATATCATTAGCAAAACCAAAAATCTTAGAATGTAACTTCAATGAAAATAAATCATTAATATAAATTAAAAACAATAGAGGACCAAGTACTGAACCTTGCAGAACTCCAGAATTAATCAAGACCACATCACTGATAGTACCAAAAATATTAGTAAACTGTTTCCTATCATTTAAATAACTCTCCAACCAACTACCAATAGATCCACAAAAACCATACAAGTAACAACGCTTAATCAAAATATTATGATTAACAGAATCAAATGCTTTAGATAAATCAAGATAAATAGCCAATGTTTTAAGTTCCTGGTCCAATGAAGATGTTAAATACTGAACATGATGTTTTAAAGCATCTAATGTACTTCTTCCAGGAAGAAAACCATATTGATAGTCAGATAAAATAATAATAATAATAATAATAATAATAATAATAATAATAATAATAATAATAATAATAATAATAATAATAATAATAATAATAATAATAATAATAATAATAATAATAATAATAATAATAATAATAACAACAACAACAATAATAATAATAATAATAACATATTTTTATCATGTTTCATATTCTAACTATAAATAAATGAATACCCATTTACTTACCAACATTTGAGTATTTGGTTGTGTTATATATAGCCTGGCTAATTGAAAGAATAATTTTTAAGTCCATTTTTCCAAAAAAAAAATATGTATTTGATTGGAATTCTAAGCCAACCTATAATAATGACAAACCGATGTGCTGTTACCAGATTATGAGATGTTTCCATGAACTATGTAGATAAATAGAAAAATTGATTGATAAGTGGAAAAGTAGATAGTTAGGTGATTAGAAATATAAATAGCTGATTAGATAAATAAGTAGGTCTATGAAGAAATAGGTAGATAGATATAAAGCTGGGTGTAATTATATATATATGTAGATAAATTTATGGATAAGTAGGTAAATAAATATAGATAGATAATATAACACTATAAAAAGATTAGGTCTGATATGGGGAGGTGAAACACCATTATCATCATTCCCATAGAATAACTAATCAAATAAAATGTAAAAGAAAGTTAGTGAATTAAAGCAGAGAATCATCATGAAAAACCATGAGTATTTTTATTATAATAAGTCACAGTCTATAGATTGCCCAGCATTGTGTAAGAATATAAGCATCAGCTCATCTACAATCAGAAATGAATCAAGAATCATAAAATAATTTTCATAAAATCAACAGACAATCTTGTGATTGAATTTAAATGAGGTGCATCATAAAACAGGCTACTTATCTAGCCACTACCAAACTCATGGCAAAATATAACCTAATTATTTAGATGTACATATTATATGCTAATTTATCACTTACAATAATAAAAACATTATGCTGATATATATATATATATATATATATATAGCATAATATATATATATATATATATATATATATATATATCTGCTCATCATCATCAACAATTTTGGCCATATAGTACTATTAATGTAATGGCCAACTAAAAACTTAATTTCTAATGATAAACAAAATGAAGTAAATGGACTTTAATATGTGATACTTTTATGCCACCCAGGGTTAACATTTGAATGTCAAACACAAACATAAACTCCTACATCCATATAACTAACCATTATGCTACAATCTAACTCAGGAATCAAGAATTCTATGAACAGTTACTGTAAGGAAGAGATAATAAATATAACAGCTTATTGCAATTTATTTTAAAATACCCTTCCTGGGATAATTTAAAAACAATCCCTCAAACTTTAAACTATTAAAATTAAATCACACATACTTCCAATTCATGTAACTGAGAGCTAGAGGAATAAAAATGTTAACACTAAAATATAGTTTAAATAATTATTTGGTAAAGTAACTGGTCAACTATTAAAAAAAAAATTAAATGACATACTAATAAGATACTTTAAATTTAAACATTCTTATTCAAATATACTTTTATATTAACAAAATAATCAGCTGATTCTATTCCTTAAATTAATTAACTTTTACTTTCATTAAATAATTTTCTTTTAAATAACAAAAGTTGGAAAGCATTTTTTCAATCATAGATAAGGGCATTTTAAATTAACTTAATCCTTTTATATTTTTTGTTGGGGGGAGTGTCAAATAAATAAAATAAAAACATGTTTCAAAAGCAAATGTTAAATATAAATTAATGAAAATTAAATTAGCTTAAAATCCTATTTTATAAATTTGAAAAAAAAAAATCAAATAAATAGAAAATAAAAAACAATTTTTTTCACAAGAAAATGTTATCTTACTAAAATGATTTATTTCTATCAATTACTGTTTTAGAAAAAAAATATTTTTATCTCTAAGTGAAAATATAATGTGCACATTTAAAAATCTATAAAATATCTTGTACCATGTTTTTTATTTTTCTTTAAAGTTCTTTTCTGAATTTTTAATTTTCAGTTTGTCAAGTAGGGGGTCTTTTTGAAGACTTCTCAATTCCAGATCAATGTGCACAGTTATTTTCTTTTTTCTTTTTAGTAGGATATTTCAGGTTAACACATATAGCAAGAAATTTTTCAATTTTTTTTAACAATTTTACCAGGTCAGGCTAACAGATAGAGAAGAAACTCATGCTCTTGGTTAGAGTCAATGTTGCAGATGACTTCTGACATATCTTCTTTACATTTTTTAGTAAAGAAGACTACAGAGAGGAAGATCCTGTTTATTTTTAGTTATACTAGGCTCAGAATTGTATTCATCTTAGAAAACATTTTTATAGCTAAACCCATAATGTGATCTTCCCAGCTAAATTCTCTGGCTGTCTTCTTCAACAACTTGATTAGAACTTTTCCCCCTATTGTCTTTTTTAGCAGTTAGCTTATAATTGACTGTTCTTTTTAATAGCTAGTTCAGGAAAGCTTCATTTTTACTAGACACTCAGATAAACTGGTTTACCCACATCTCTATTTTTGGAACAAATCTATTTTCAACTAATCACAATTCTGTTTCCTACATGGTGAAATTTAATAATAACAAATTAGATCAATTTTGACAAAAACAATTGCACATCTATTTCTCTTCTTCAACAGTGATATTGGAAAACAAATCAAAACCTTAAATTAAAATTATAATGACATTTCTTTTTAATTATTATTTTTTTCTTTCCAAAAAAAAAATAAAACAAGATAATCAGATTAATTATTCTGTTTTGTTTTTTTGAGGAGAAATAAAAAATAAAGAAAAACAATTCTGGATTAATTGAAAGAAAGTTTTAACAAAATATTAAAATCATATTTTATTTTTTCTTTAAATATTACTAAACATAAAAATTTATTTTCTTTACCTCTCTTAAAATGAAAATTTTCTAAAGAATCCACTGAAGAGAAAACCTTTTTTTTTTTCAGTACATCTTATTTCAAAACTAAAATTAATATTAGAAGTAGACAAAATTAGTGAAGAGAAAGAACAACAAAATTATTTATCTGATTATTTTTTTTTTTTCATATGTCAAATGTGTTGACTGGAAAGTGAACCCGGGCCAGCTTTTTGGAAGGCAGTTATGCTAACTACTAGGCCACCAATGCTTGACAACTATTTACCTGATTTTATTATGATTCTTTTTCTCTTTCACAGACATTTATAAATTGTAACAAATTTCAAATATTAAAATTATGTTTATAATATTTAAAAATTCTTATACTATCATGAGATACACAAAATATTTATATTAATCAAATACTCATAATTATTATTAAAACACATGTATGGGCAAATTAAATATCATTTCCCCATGAGGTAAATCATTCTCTTCTTCTTCTTCCTCCTCCTCTTCTTTTTCTTACTTTTCTTCTTCTTCTTTCTCCTCCTCTTCTTCTTCTTCTTCTTCTTCTTCTTCTTCTTCTTCTTATTATTATTATTATTATTATTATTATTATTATTATTATTATTATTATTATTATTATTATTATTATTATTATTATTATTATTATTATTATTATTATTATTATTATTATTATTATTATTATTATTATTATTATTATTATTATTATTATTATTATTTTTTAAAGGTAACTTTATTCAAAAGCAAGTGGTTACATTGGTTGTTGATTATACATAGTATTATACATAGGTTTACACAGTTATTACATTACAGTCTGTATGTTTGATTAGAGTCTTTTTGCACCTAAAAATTGACATTTTAGAACTTAGATAGTGGCTTTCGCAATGCTTTAGAATTTTCCACACTTTATGAAATATTTATTGTCCAAGTTTATGTACATTATTATTATTATTATTATTATTATTATTATTATTATTATTATTATTATTATTATTATTATTATTATTATTATTATTATTATTATTATTATTATTATTATTATTATTATTATTATTATTATTATTATTATTATTACTACTACTACTACTACTACTACTACTACTACTACTACTACTACTACTACTACTACTACTACTACTACTACTACTACTACTATTACTACTACTACTACTACTACTACTATTACTATTACTACTACTACTACTACTACTACTACTACTACTACTATTACTAATACTACTACTACTATTACTATTACTACTACTACTACTACTACTACTACTACTACTACTATTACTAATACTACTATTACTATTACTACTACTACTACTACTACTACTACTACTACTACTACTACTACTACTACTACTACTACTACTACTAGCTAGGTAATTATTTATTCATTCATCATTAATTATTTGTTAAAGCAGTTTGATATAAGTGGTTATTATCATTTGATTATTGCCTTCACTCTCTTTTTGCTGTGCCCCACTGCCCTGGTACGTTACAATATATATAAATTTTCTTACACAGAGCATACCAATAGCTCAAACAAGCTCTTAATTAATAAGTACGGTATGAGAAAACATTTAAAATCTCTATGCAGAACACTCTCATCTGCAGACCAACTGGTTTTGAGCTTATGGCTCATGTCAGTGGGAAGCTAGAATATTCGGACACCAGTTGGTCTGGAGATGAAAGTGTTTAGGATAGAGATTTTAAATGTTTTCTCATGTCATACTTATTAATTAAGAGCTTGTTTGAGCTATTGGTATGCTCTCTGTATTGAATTTTTGTAACTACAAGCTTATAAAAGTAATGTCACATTATATATGACTTGCTTTATTAATTATTTAAGTCAATTATTTTATATAGCACAATGTTTTTACAAACTGTAATATTTAAACAGCATTAAACTGTTACACATGCACTTTGGATTTTAACTATAAAATAAATGAATACTAACACTTCAACCACATGATAAAGTTTTTGGAAAAGATAGAATGGCCATCTATCTTTTTGAACCCAAACGCTTTTGTATGGGTGAATCTTAAGTGTTTGAAAGTGAAAGCATGAAGATAAATAATCACTTTAAATTACTTTTACATGCTTGAATGAATGGTGCTGGTGAAATTTACTAGAATTTACGATACAACATTCTTATTTAAAATTAAATGTATGTAAATAAGTCAATTATTTTATATAGCATGATGTTTTTACAGTTTAATGCTGTTTAAATATTACAGTTTGTAAAAACATCACGCTATATAAAATAATTGATTTATTTATATACATTTAATTTCAAATAAGAATGACGTATTGTAAATTCTAATAAATTTCACCATCGTCATTCATTCAAGCATGTAAAAGTAATTTAAAGTGATTATTTAATATCTTCACGCTTTCACTTTCAAATACTTAAGATTCGCCCATACAGAAGCGTTTTGGTTTGAAAAGATAGATGGCAATTCCATCTTTTCCAAAGACTTTATCATGTGATTGAAGTGTTAGTATTCATTCATTTTATTATTTATTATAAATTTTCTTCTATTAGATCTATTATTCTTTTTTGCAGCAATGCAAATCTTAATGTTAAAAAAACTTGCAAACTCATAAAGAGTTATTCCATAGCTCAATAAAGATTGAGATAAAGATTTATATATAACAATAAAAATATTTAATGGATAAATATATTTGATTTTGTAGAACATTGTTATAAAATATCTAGATTTATTAATTAGTATGATAGTATGATGTTTCTAAAACATTTTTTCATCTGTCATCATTCCAAGATATGTAATATTTTATTTATTCTACCTTTATACATTTATTATCATAACATATGTGTTAACACTCACCAATAGTCACATCTGCATCTATATATACTCATTTGTTAAACATGTGGTACTATGTTGGCTGCATAAAAATAGATTATAATTAGATAATATGATTTAATTAATTATTTAATTTTTTTTTCTGGATTACAGAAGACTCTATCAGATGCAAAAAATCAAGAAAAGGAGAATTTATCATCCAAATGATATGGAAATACTCATCATAGCAGATCTAAATGGGTAGAGCAGTAACAGTGTACAAGAATCTCAAGAATTTAATTACTATCAAAATATTTTTCAAACAAATACTACAGATAATAAAATACTCAATTGCTAATTTAATAACTAATAAATAAATATTCTTTGTATTGTTTACATTTTTTTATTTACAATAATACCAAAGAATAAATTAATAACTTATTATAAAAACTGAAAATATTGGTTTATTCGTTATATTATTTATATGTTTAGATTAGTTTATTAATTGATGTTGATAATGATGAGTGCCATTACTCCAAGTCACCCCTTGTTTTTTTGTACCATTAGAATATACACCTGGGTCTCATTTTACATGATAGATTGGTTCCTCAGAAAAAAACGTGCAAAAAAAAATTGCACAAAAATAGACATAACTTTCCTTTAAAGGGGGGATACGGACTGTGATTTTTTAAAAATCGCATAAAAGCAAAGCACCAACGTAAAATTACTTTAAAATTCACGCAAAAAAAAAATAAGGAAATAAAATATAACTAATAAAAAATTTCAAATTTGAAAAAAATTGATACAAGACAAACTTTTTTTAACTATAATATTTAATTTTATTCAAAACAATATATTTTTATGCATAATTTACAGTACAGTACTGTAATTTACATTTTTATACACGTTTTAATTATTATCGCTATTTGCCGATAAACAGGTTCATTTGCAAACTGGTAAAACATCAGATTCTTCACAAGAGGAAATACAACTACCACCAACTTCACTCTCATGTTGTTTTAATGTTTTTCTGGTGACAATGTAATTAGTAATTAATCTTTGAGATGATGGTTTTATTAATTGTTTATGAAGCTTGCGATATCCAGAAATACAACCATTTAGCTCTCATTGGAATTTAAGAGAACGCTCATGATTAGTGTCATTAATAAGAAAATAATTTGCCAACTGATTAGAAATTAACACGCACAATGTTTGAACAAATTTACATTATATTCTTGCAAAATTTAATGTGTGTATACATAAATTGTGGAAATCATGATTTTAATTTCATTATTGCATAAAATCTTACTATTATAAAACGCTGAAAATATTGAAATTGCTAAGATGAAAGTCAAATTCCAATAATGTGCTATTACTTTCAATATGACATAAGTGCATGAAATTTATTATTTAAAGTAATAGCGCATTATCGGAGTTCAACTTCCGAAGAAACATGAATCGCATAACTTCAAAATCGCGTTAAATAAATCCACGTAAAACGAAACCCAGGTGTATATATATACACAAACACCAATCACAATGTTAAGATATATATATATATATATATCCACAGATATATATATATATATATATATATATATATATATATATATATTCTAACCTTCATCTCATGCATCCTCACTTCCAGATAATATATGATATGAAATAAAATGGGCTCTAGCTCAGTTAATAATTAATAAATAAAATATTCAGCATTAAAATTAAAATGTTTCACTAGCTCAAATTTAAAATACGAATAAGGTTCAGTTTATAAAAATAAATTAAATAAATATTTAATATTTTCATGAGACTTGACATGAAAATACAGGTGACAAGATAGATTACATTGAGCCAATATCCCACAGGATACTACCTCAATGGCATAAGAACACTATCCCCCCTTTATTACTATTTCAAATAACAAACTCATAGTATTCTTACGACTTTAATAACTTCTACTCACTAAGATTAAACCAATAATTAAATCTTAATCTTCTATTTAATAATCTAGCTCAATAAAATAATCTCAGGTTTATAAAGTTTATTCTAAGTTAATTTAAAAATACGGTAGTAAAATATGAGAAGGGATTTTATGTCATAATCTACTACACTGAAACTAATAATAATAAACAACAGTAATAATATTCTTCATTGTTTAACTAATTCTGTATATCTTTTCTTTTTACTATAATTTTATTACCATAATAAAATAATGAAATAATATAATATGATCTTATATCTTCATGTAATGATATAATAAATACGTGGTAGCATTTTAATAATCTGACAAACAAAATATGTGTGGCAACTGATAGCATATAATTTAATATAATATTGTGATAACTGATTTATGACCAATAAAATAATGTAAGATTATGATTATTTAATTATAATGAATACCAATAAAATATTTAAAATTCTTAAAATAATTCTCTATTTATCTTTTGTGCAAAATTATATATTTGTTTCAATTATTATGCATATATCGTGATTTCATGCAGCGATGTGGAGAAATAAATAACTCGGACACAAAATTTTTGAAATAACAAAATTTAACAAAGTTTATTACTAACAACAAATAAATAAACAATTCATTTACAGTGGATATCCTTAACTTTTTTACTTTACAGTTTTGATCTCCTCATGGGTTTATTTAAAAAAACTCAATTTATATTTCAATTATATCCTTTATTTAGATTTAGGATCAAAATTTTAAATCATAATGTTATCTATTTTTTTTCTCATTATCGGTTAACTCTTATTACAAATATATTTATCTACTTTATTAGCAACAGCATTTTATCTTTATATATGTTTCCTTCTTGATACATTTAAACTTTCGTTTGGTATTTTTTATAAATCTCTTTTAAAAATAAAAAAAAAACTTCAAGTACTTTTAAACAAATCTTTTCTAAATACATTTTAAATAATTCTAAGACCGGATATTTTAATATCAAAAACGCTTCTATAACATAATCTCCTGGGTTCTTTCTTAAATTCTTGAAAATATTTTTTAAAAATGTTACCTTCAGAAAGGATATAACATTTTACTCCATTGAATATCATATTATATAAACGATTTATAAGATATATTTGTCTTATTACTACTTTTAAAAAATAAATCTTGGATAAGCTTATAAATAATACGTTTCAATACATTTTTTAGACTCCGTATAATGTCCGAGCTGTGGTTTTTATGTACCAGAACAGTTCTTCGGTGAAATATTAATAAAACTGTATCAATAAATATTCCAAACAGTTTTACAGTATTAAAATTTATATCCATTTTATTTCACAGTATATCCATTTTTTTATTGCGTAGTCTAGGTTAAACTTCAGATAAAATACTACTGGCAAGTAACTTTTAAAAAATTAGAAAATCATCTCCACGAAGTTTTTAAATATATAATTATTTTCTAAACTTTCCTTTTGCAAAATACTTTTTTAAAATTATCAATTAGTTTTTGCAAAATAAACGATAAGAAAGTACCAAAAAAATTGTCTAAAATAAAAATTTTAAAAATACTATCTTTTTGATAGTTATAATTTACCTTTTTCCGGTTTCAATACATTATTAATCTCCCCGATAACCCCGTGCAAATCATATTTATAGTCTGTAAGAATACCTATTCCTATTGGTTAATTCTTACTTTAGCTTGAAAACAAATTTACATATTTTCAATTCCAAGTAGAATTCAATTTCAAAATTAGAAATTATGACATAATGAACTTAAAATATTATTTAAAATACCACTTTTAATTCAATTATAACTTTATTTAAATTATTTAATCTTTTAAAATAACTTTTAAAATAACATTTAATAACTTATTCCATTTCTTAATATTCAATTTATCTATTTTTATTTAAATAAAATATTTAATTTTTATATTATGAATGTATTCATCTTTATTACATCATTTAAGCATTTGGAAATAACTACGTAATATTTTAATATTCACTTCTATGATAAATAATCATTATATCCAACTCTATAATACACAAACTTTGTTATTAAATTCTAACAAGCGTGTGTGTGAAAGTATACATTAAAAGTCACATGATTAATAACTTTGACAGACGATTTTTAATCTATTTCTCTGCCAAGATTTATAAAATTGATACACTTATTATATTATATAAAATAATTATAAAAAATTTGGAAGAATAATTTTAAAAATATAGAACTAGATATAATTTTCACCATCATAAAGTTTATTTTTAAAATATACTATATTAATTTTGACTATTTAAATATGATTACAAATTTAAATATAGCATTTATTCAATTATCGGTTTTAAACTATTAAAATCGAACTTATTAAATATACTTTTAATTATTTATAGCTGTGTTATTTAATATGGCCAGCTTTTACAACCATATGAAACAATATTTTAAGCTTTACATAACTATTTTTAAATGATTTTATATACTACGTATTCTCTTTAGCTTCAAATTGTACTTTAAAGATATAATTGACTTAATACAATTACCATATTAAAAGAACATATTCTAAATTTAAAATTTTTAGTAATTGACTGTTATGAACTATTACCAACCTATAGAAAAGGGCACAATATATATATATATATATTATAACCCACTCACACATCACCGCTCATGTACATTATATGAGCAAATGCCCTAGGCGCCAGCTCCATTGATGAATAGAATGATTTATCACTTTATCTGATTCATAATTAATGCTGAGACTCTTTTACTTATGTTTATCTTACAGCTTCACTCAGTGGGAGGTTACAGAAAGTTCATAACACATAGAGAATATAAATAAATGATGGAAGAAATACTATAAGCCATCAAATAAAATATAAACCTTATTTGTTAATTAACCAAATGATACAGGCTAGCAGAATTTCATTTATTCCATCTAACAAAATATAATTTCAATTTGATTTCTTTCAGCATCCAGTTACACTCTATAATAGCTCAATATAACTCTGACAGAATAGAAAAGCACAACACTAAATAACTCTATTGTTCAGCACATCTTAATCTAAAAACCTGAATCAATGTTGATCTAGGAATATAAAACTCAGATCTCAGGGAATCTATAAACACAATTAGACTAAGAACCATATTAGCCAGTAATTTATGACTCTAAATTATAATAAGATACAATGAAATAAATTCAATAATGTTTACTGGGCTAGCAATCAGATAACGAAGGAAATAGGGTAACTTTTAATCTCACATCATCATCTAAATAACACTTTAACTAGGCAATACTTTTATAAGTTTATCACGTGGTAAAATATTTCATGTAATGTTTGGATCTAGGAAACAATATTATCATATCTTAGCATATTTAATATCAAAGCCATAAAATAATATAATTAATTTTGTAATAGATGTATGAAGTATGGAGATGTGGAAACCAGAATTTGAATGCATATAAGAACAACTGGAGACACAGCTTTTAAATAATAAACAAAGCTTTTATTTACACTTAAGGTTTAGTTAAATGTAACTAATATCAGAATAAAACATTATCTTAATTTTAAAATTTACAAATAAATCTATTAATTAAAATTTAGAATTATCCCCATTACATATTACATAATTTATTATTGACACATTTATAAACGTAAATTAGCAAACAAATTATACCTTAATATTCTGACTTTAAATATCCAGGCTATCTGAATACTTTTTATCAATAAACAACACTGAAAAAATAATACATTATATTATTGGGCACAATATACACTTTACCATCAAGAGAGCAGCTTTAAATAATCTTAATTAAACAATCACTTTAAATAAGTACACTTTTCAGACATAGCAATAAAATCATATTCATTCTGATGATTTTGATGATCTCTAACGTGTGGCAAATTAATATGAAATGTTTCAAAACATTTATTTCCTATTTTAAGTTTAACAATCAACATCATCATCATCATCAACCATTATCAATCCACTGCAGGATGAAGGTCTCTCCAAGTTTAATCCATCTTCTCCAATCTTTAGCTTCTTTTCTCCACAACACCCCTGCACATTTTCTTATTTCATCCATCCATCTCACATGTGGTCTCTTTCTGGGTCTTTTACAATCTCTTGGAATCCAGTTTTAAATTTCAATTGTCCATCTATTATCATCTCTTCTAGCAATATGTCCAGCCCAACTCCATTTCAATCTTTTAATTTTTTCAATAAGGTCAGTAACACCTGTTTGTTGTCTTACCCATACATTGCGTTTTCGATCTCTTCTTGTTACTCCCAACATACATCTCTCCATACTCCTTTGAGTGGTCTGAAGTCTCTATACTGCTCATCTATTAAGTGTCCAAGTCTCAGATCCATAAGTAAGAACTGGTAAAACACATTTGTTAAAAACCATCCTTTTCAAACACATAGGCATATTTCCTTTTAGTATCAAGTTATTTCTACCAAAAGCACTCCAACCAAGTTTAATTCTATGATTAATTTCCTCCATTATGTTTCCATCTGTATTAATAATCTGACCAAGGTATTTGTAACTGTTAACTTCTTCTAATTCTTCATAATCAATCTTTATTTTCATATTTTGAGCAAATCGATTAAACATTATTTTAGTCTTTTTAACATTTATCTTTAGTCCTACTTTTCTACTTTCATCTGCTAACTCCTGCAACATTTCCTGCAGCTCTGAAACATTATTTGCAAAAACAACTACATCATCTGCAAAATCTAAATGACTTAAATACTCTCCATTTACTTTCACTTCTTTAGTTTCCCATTTTAATCCACAAAATACTTCTTGCTGCACTGCTGTAAAGAGTTTTGGAGATATGGAGTTACCTTGTCTTACACCTTTCTCAATGTTGATTTTTCCAGTATCATTATGTAATCTAATTGTTGCTGTTGCATTTTTATAAATATTCTTTAAAATATGACAATATCCTGGATCTATACCTTGATGATCCAATGCTTCAATCACTGAAGAAATGTGTATAGAATCGAATGCCTTTTCATAATCTACAAATCCAAAACATAATGACAACTCTCTCAATACCTGGATATGATCTATTGTACTAAAACCACTTTTAAATCCAGCTTGTTCTCTTGGTTGGTGGAAATCCAAAGTTCTCTGTAGACGAGTTGTAATTATCTTGGTAAAAATTTTATATAAAACTGATAAAAGACTGAGAGGTCTGTAATTTCTAATATCTTCTTTATCACCTTTTTTAAATATGATTATTATTACTGCATTCTTCCAATCTTCCGGTACATCTTTATCATTTAGACATTTGGTATATAACTTTGCTAAAATTGTTTCTATTTCTTTACCTGCTTCTTTTAATATATCAATTATAATTCCATCATTTCCTGGAGCCTTTCCTTTCTTCATACACTTAATTGCATGTCTCACTTCTTCATTTAAAATTCTGGGCAATTCGGAAGATGTAATAGATATAGGAGGTACTTGTTCTTTATTACTATATAATTCTTGATAAAAATCTTCTACCAATTTTATGATGTCATCTCTCTTTTTAGTAATAATTCCATCTTTTTTCTTATTGCAGATAGAAGTTTCCTACCAAAATTTTGTTTAACATTTTTGAGACTTTTATTTTCTTTTACAAACACCATGGTCTTTCTTCTCAGTTTAACAATATTATATTTTATATACGCAATATTATTTAAATTATGCTTGTGTGTTAGATCCCATGCAATAATACAAGAGAACCATCTTTTCTACACATTATCAATTTATTCAAGAATTATTAAATAATTATTTAATTTTGGTCAATGTCATAGACCAAACCCCCCCCCCAAAAAAAAAATAAAACACCATATCCATTCTAATATTCAATAAAGAATTTAAATTAACTATTTATCCGACCACTGACTGAATTACACAGAGCTATATGTTTATGATAATACAAACTAGACATTCAAAAGGAATCCCAGTACATGAGGAGCAAATAAACTCTTTAAGACTAATGCATCAACAATAACTTTTTTTTTTTCATATGTCATAGCATCTGCCGGGACGCGAACCCACACCCGTCTGCAACCAACTACTTGCTTGCATGGCGGCTGCGATACCTCTCGGCTAACAACGCAAGACAACAATAACTTATTTAAATCTGAAATACACTATTGGAGGAATTTTTCTCATCACCAAACAAACAATGGGAAAATGTCACTTTACTTCATAAATATCATTTCATAATACGTATGCATACAATCTAAATAAACTCTACTCATGGCAAAATACTTAATAATATACTAAGGTGAAAAATCTTTCATCCCTACAAACATAGAATGTATCAAGAATAATTTTCTTTTCCACAGCTCTTCTACGTATCTAGCATTATATGCTGGTAGATAAATACACACAGATAAAACACGCATCCCTTCAATTCTTTAGAATATGACAACATCCGAAATTTATATTGAGAAATAGTTATAAAACTAAATGTTTATTAAGTAAATATAATAATTGCACAAAATAGACACACAAACACATAAATAAGAGTATGAAAAACAATTCTAAGTTATATAATATGCAAAAGTTACGATAGATAAATAACATATTAAAATATAAACTTTTAGCTTAAATAATACATTCGGTTGTTTCAAATTTAAATAATATTAATTATTATGAACGAGTTTTTTTTATACTTTAAATAGCAATAATCTAATAAATTAAGTTTTATTACCTCTAACACAATATTCTCTAACTACTCTTGAAGTTAATTCTCACTTCGAGATAAAAAAAAAGATATATAAGATTGAATCATCTTTAATAATATACTCAAAATATATATGTTTCACTTTCAAATAAAAGAAAAAAAATCACACTTAAGCAATAAGATTTTGCCAGCATATTCATCATTTTGTGGATATGCTGTCTTGAGAAGTTCTCGAAGTTCACAAATTAAATAAATAAACATATAATATTAAATACATACAACACTAAATCTGTCTAACTATCTATGATGTATATACTATTAACAATAAATAATAATAAAAAAATAGAGTCATTCTTTTTTTAAACTTAAAAAAAATATTCACTTGCAAAGTTTTTTTTTCAAGCTTACTAAATGATCCAGAGATGAATCCCAAATGTGTGCGTGTTTAAATACGAATATGAAACAGAAAATAAGTTCTTGTAGGACAAAACAGTTATAATTCACAATTAATTTAGTAAACATCCAATGTCCTTTAGCCATAAGCTAATAGAGTTTTACTTATATATCACATATAATGATAAATATTTGTAATAATAAATACGTGGAAAGACAGTTTCAGCTATTAATTGATATACTCTGTTATTTATTTTTAAGCACATCTAAGGTATTTAATTCAATGATAACATATTTTTCTGCAGAAAATATTCACTTTCATAATTTATAGATTGGTATTTGCATTATTAACTTTAATAAGTTGCTGATAATTGTCCACAAGCAATTTGTATTTCCTTAAACATTAACACATATATCCGTGTATCGAAGAAAACAAAACTATGTAATATTAAAGTCCTTCTATTCGATTTAGACATCTATATTTGGTAAGTAGTCGTAATTAATTATTCTGGGTAAGTCATATCTATATTTCTTTAAGAAAACACATATTATTTTATAAGCATAAAATAAGATATAAAGTTAGCATTCCGCAATAATTATTAAATATCAAACACATAATCAAGTACACGTATCCTTTTAAATTTTAACTTCACTTTTGTATATGTAAAATATGAGTCAGAGAGCTTATCACAGTAAATTTTGTTAAAAAAGTCTGCATATACTTCCATGATGACAAAACATTATAGACATCACACATGGGACTTAAAAATTATAAAGTTCTTGCATTTTGGTATTCTTTTTAATGGAGATAAATAAAAGTAAATGAAATAACATAAGTTTAATATTATAAAAGCACATCTTTAAACAAAATGAAAGTGTTAATTTAAAATGTTTTAATTAGGCAAAAGAGGCAAGACCGATACCTTTATATTTCTATTCAGCCATTCTTTCCTATAAAGCTTAAATGTCTGAAGGTCCTGTAATGAGTTTCATGAAAAAGGCTGTTTTAGAGTTTCACTTTAAACTGTTTTGGAAGAGAGATAATCGTTAGCAGCAGAAAATGAAAAGTACACTTGTTAAAATTACAAAAGATAATGTTTTTTATTATTATTATTATTATTATTATTATTATTATTATTATTATTATTATTATTATTATTATTATTATTATTATTATTATTATTATTATTATTATTATTATTATTATTAGCTATCAGTTTAAAAAAAAATCTCCCCCACCAATCAAAAAAGGTCACCTGATCATCCAAAGCTTAACTCCCATGTTCTTTTTACATTTAATCAGTTAATTAATATTTAAGAAATCTTTTCTAAAAAAAAAAATCATCTTGACCTTCACAATTAAGTCAAATCAAATAACAAAAAAATGAACTTTTTTATAACTTTGAAACAAATGAATATCAATCAACTCTTAAATAAATGGTTTATATTATTTAGATTAGTCAAATAATTCACTAATTAAAATATCCATTAATCATTAAAGAAGATATATTTTTGCAAAATTATTAAAGATAATTACAGTAATTTAAATGTTTTATTATAAGTGTAATATGGTTTATTGCAATTAGAATATGAAATGAAAATGAGATAATGACAACATTCATACACATATATGCTGCTATGTGAATATTAAATTATTCTAACTACAACATACCTAATATGTCTATGGGTTAAACATGGCAATAATATTAGTAAAAGGGATGGGTGTCAATGAATAATAAATCAGAAAACCATTCAACAAATACCAACCCTATCTTATAAATAAATAAAACAACTTTGCCTCAATCTAACTACTATCATAACACTTTCCGTAATAATCCACCCCCCTTCCTTGTATTAAACACTATCAAACATAAGAATAACAATAAATGCTTGAAAAATTTTTCAACCGAAATGCACAGTTAGCCCACATATAAGTTTTTTTGAACCATTAATAAAAAAATTTTAAAAATTTTAAGGCTTTTTCACATTTTTTTAATACAATGTAGTTATTCACTACTGATCCAACACAGTTTAATTACTTGTGCCCATTCAGAAGGTCACAATATATCTATATCTATATCTATATCTATCTATCTATCTATCTATCTATCTATCTATCTATCTATATATATATATATATATATATATGTAATAGGATTATTCTCCGTCATTATTATATTTATTATGAAGACAGTATAAAATAGTAGATAATCTGGTATAGTTTCAATGGGTAGCATCTTATATGATAATCTGAGTAATACTTTCAAACAAAGATAAGATTAAAGGTCAGAATTAGCACAGAATATGTTTATGCATAAAATAGTAAATAGAAAATCTACAAATACACTAATATATTACAATTATCAATCATAGAAATAAATATATGATCATCAGTTGGATACAAGCATTGTTGGAGTAGTTTGGAAAGCATGAAGTGATAGAGAAAAATGAAAGAAGCATGATGTATTGACAAATTATAAACTTTACCATTATATTCTTTTTATACCATAATGATAAATTATTGTAATGATTTACACATTATAATATGTATGGAGTGAAACTTTTTATTGTAAATGATAATGAATATCAGATAAAGATTACTAATGAAATTTCCTCAGATCCATATAAATTATTAAATTAAAAATTAATTGGGAAATTAAAAAAATTGAAGGTGTAATTATTGTATATGATTAGATGTAGAATTCACAGCTTGGGTTTATGTCATTTAAAAAAATCATATTTGACCATTATTAAATCAATATTCAATCAATATTAAATCAATAAACTATTATTAGGGGCTGTACATTTTGTTAAAATAACATTCAAGCAAACCAAAAGTTTGTTCAATATTGGATGTTGTTTTAATCCATCTTAAGATATTATCTTCATCTTTTAAGTCAATGTTCTGAGCATTAAATATATTTGTAATAAATTAGTTCTTTTTATAATATGGCTAAAATAAGACAATTCTAATCTGATCATTGGTGCAAAAGATGGAAGAAGGTTATCAAATTTCTCCATAACTCCATAGTCTGAAAGCATCAGAACATACTCTTTTATCTTTGTTAGTATTAAAATTTTGTCCACAGAAACACTTCTGTGTAATAAAAATATAATCACTAAATAGCTGATATTTTAGTACAATAATGAGTACTTTCCTCAGAACTTCTTCTTTCTCAAATCATAAGAATGTGGGTGTTGAGATTTCCTTTTTTACCTTTGTTATTTACTCATCATTCTCAAATTCTATTGGTTGAGAAGTTTTAAAAAAAATATTTCATCCCCAATAGCTTTTTCCAACTATTGTTAATTTTTTCTAATTCACACATTTCATTTATGTTCTTAGGACTTTTGAAAATTGCTATAGCTTCCCTTAGCATTCTCTGGTCATATTGTTTGTTTTTGCCAGAATATATGAGTTATTAAAATTGATGTCATGGTTTGTTAATTTAATGTGTGAATAAATCACTGATGAATTAGATTTTTCTCTAACAGCCAAAATGTGTTCTTCCTTTCTTATGTTTAATCTATTATTGATCTGCCAATGTATGAAAGTAAACAAACTTCACATGGAATTTCTTATGCACCATGAATCACCAAAGGAATTTTATCTTTAGGGCCTAGACATACTTCATTATTTCTTTTAAATGTAGAATTAACTGTGTGGATATTATTTTTCTTTAAAACATTACCAATTTTATCAGTTATTCCCTTTATATATAGCACAATAGTCATCATTTTTGAAATATCAAAGTCTTTTTCTTATTATATATATAAAAAAACTTATTAATAATTCTGTGATCAAAACCATTATCAAAAAACATTTTTAGTAACATGGATATCTTGGTGAAAATAACTAGCATCAGAAAACCTCTTAATTCTATCTATCAATTTCTTTGCCACTGCAAAATAATTGTGCTGGGTGGTGATTTGAAGAAAAATGTAGATATATATCAGTGTGTGTTTGCTTTCTATATACATCATGGGATAATAAACCATCTTCCTTTTTTCAATTAAAACATCTAAAAAAATAAGTTCTTACCATTACATCAAATAACAAAGTATCATCAACATCTCTCAACCATATAGATGATTTTGTAACTCCTGATATCATTTTTTTCCCCCAAGCTTTCCATAAAAATAGAAGTCAATGCTGGAGAAGTATATAAATAATATTTACAAATATACAATACTTTTATTAACTGAAACACACAGGATTATTATATACCTGTGTCTATATATGTAATATATAGGGTATATGAGCACAGACTTTCACACGACCCACCATTCTCCACACCATCTCATAACACTGATACACTTGAACACATATATGTTGAAAAGATAAATAATCACCAATATACGTATTTCATGCTAAACCAGCAATCATCAGCTGGTCCAGATTACTGTCTCTACACATATATGCTATAAGTGCTGAGATATATATTAAGATAGCCAAACCTCATACTTTAATGGACATGTTTCAATCCACGTCACATTCCAACTCTTCAACCGTCCATCCAATTGAAAATCTGATGATGGAATGCTCAAAGGCCACCCTGAGGCCATGTAAATTTAAATTTATTTTCATACATAATTTAGCTCTGTATAAAAGCTTTAATAACATTACTTTATAGAAATTTTTTATGATAAAGATGTGAGAATATTTAGACTTTTTTATTATTTATAATATTTTAAATTATTTTTACATACACATATATATATATATATATATGCTGATCAATATACGTATGTAAATTGATATAAAATATTTTATTTCCTCACAGATACACAAAACAATTTTCTTTATTAGAATAAGATATACATTGAAAGTACTCCATATTTTATTGATAAAAAAATCAAATTTCAAAATAAGTAACATTTTTTTTATTTTCAGTTTTAAATACGATATCATCAGAAAAGTTAAGATTGTTGATGTTTCTTCAATCAACTTTGAATGCAACACCGTCACATTCTTTTTTTTTTTTTTGGTATCGTCATAGCAATTTCAGAGTTATATATGAAAAGGAGTGTATCTATTTAGCCTGCCCACAACTTCTTTGTCAACGCAAACTCAAATTGTTTCACCATATCTGTTGTTAACCATACTTTTTAGCTTTACATAAAAGCTTACTAAGTGTTTTGGAAACATTTTTTATGAATAATTTATAATTCATCATAATTACTGAATTAAAGGTTTTAATTTTTTTTTTTTTTAAGTCAGCTTATACATTTGACAGATATTTTGTTAATGTTAAATTATTTTATCAGAGTGGATTATTATTACTGGGAATTTATATTAAATGTAATGAAAGTAATCATTAATTAAAACATGTTATCAAAAGCCTGTTGTGATTTCATGCATGGTGAACTCTGAAGCTCAAAATTCTCTGTCACTTTTTGTGTTCCAACTTTTTATGATTTCTAGTAATAAAACCACTTGATTATTATTAGCATTAAATAATCGTAGAATTGCTGCTATTTTATTACTTCTAATAACTGAAATTATCACATGACACCCACGTCTTATGCTTGTGTAAAACTGTTGTTAAAACAGGCAAAACTCACTATATATATTGCCACACACAGTAAGCTAAACTAATCAATGGATGTCAGAGTAATCAATGGATGCTAGAGTAATCAATGGATGCTCTAGGTACAGTGCTCTCAGATCCAAGGCTCCTCACTGACGAAGGCAATAAGCCAGAAACTAGTCTGGGGATATTGGATGAGTAGGCACTAGATGGGGATTTTATGCACAAGATTTCTGGCATCCATTGATTACTCTAGCTTGCTGTGTGTGGCAATATATATAGTGAGTTTTGCCTATTTTAACTAAAATTATTTTTACATTAAAAAGATTTTTTAATGTTAATCATATTTAACAGAAAAAAATTATCTTAAATCAATATCTTCACAAACTGACTTGATCTCAATTTAATCTGTTGACAAACATTTAAAAAATCATTTTAAAGCAGGCGTTAAAGAGTTAAAAATTACTCAGAAGGTGTAAGAGCATGCCTTTTTGTTTTGTTTTGTTTAATTATACTTTGTTTGATACATTACTCTTTACCGTAATTAATGGTTGAGACAATAGAATTTAATATAAGCTTTGGAAAGCCATGTAAGTGTGAAAACTTAGGAGTTGCTTTACTTTAAATTAGATATGTCGATGTCAAGACGAATGCAGACCTGATAAAGAAAAATCTTTTTTAAAAACACTAGTATTTATCATTTTCTTAAAAGAAAAGACAATTATTTAATTAAAGACTAAAATTAAAATAGAAACTAATAAGGAAATATTTAACAGTTACAATACTATTAATCATCAGCACGTTGTTTTTAATGATACAAGATTAATAACTTTGTCGCATTAAGAAAGTATAGCCGTAATTCAAAAGTGAATCGTTTATCCTTTTGTTTATAAATTTCCTGTATTCAAATACTGCTGAAAATTTAAATAAATATTAATATATTTTTTTACTGAAAGTTAAACGTAATAAAAAAAGGCTTTAAGTGTTTCTTTAATTTTTTATAATGTAACTTTCGGTTTGAATATCATTATATTAAATTTAAAATATTTTTAATAATAATCATCCATTGTATATGTATTAAATGGATTATGTACATGAGGGTTCAGATTGACCTAAGGTCAACATGGGTGTAACAAAAATCTCGGTCTCAGGGAGGCCTTTGAGCATTCCATCATCAGATTTTTAATTGGATGGACAATTGAAGAATTGGAGTGTGGAGTAGATTGAAGCCTGTCCATTAAAGTATGAGGTTTGGCTATCTTAATATATATATATATATATCTGAGCACTTATAGCATATATGTGTGGATATGGTAATCTTGACCAACTGATGATTGCTGGTTTAGCATGAAATACATATATTGGTGATTGTTCATCTTTTCAACATATATGTGTTCAAGAGTATCAGTGTTATGAGATAGTGTGGAGAGTGGTGGGTCGTGTGAAAGTCTGTGCTCATGTACCCTATATATTAATAATAATTAATGTATAAAAAAGTTTATATAATGATTAAAAATAAAAGTAAGTAAATTTTAAATGTATTCTACATTTAATTTATATTAGGAAGAAAAAACTCGAATTAGAAGCTTTCAATTAACATTTTACTGTTTACACATGAGTTATTTCTCCCCTTAAAATCATTACATATAGAAATAATAAAATTTATTTTTATTAATAAAAGTATTTACAAAATTAATGGAAATATATTTGCAATGAAAAACAAGCTTTCATATTATTTAAACCTCTACTTTTTAATTCTTTTCCATCATTACCAATTGGCAATTTGAGTTAATAACTTAACATTATATTTAAGTATTAAAAGCTATATTCAATATTATAAATCAATGCATTGTATCTAATTTATTAAAAATATAAGTTTACAAACAAAAATTTCCTAATAAAATACATTTTAACTTTTTAAATATATAAAATAAAGTAAAATATAGTTTTTTTTTATTAAGTACAGTATTTAATTTTATTCAAAACAATATATTTTTATGCGTAATTTACATTTTTTTCATACATGTACGGTATTTTAATTATTATCGCTATTTGAGACATCAGATTCATTTTGTGATGATGTGATGTGATGTACTGTAACTTCTCCTTAAATAAAGTCAAGAATCTCTCAGCAATTATGCCCAGAGCTGTTAGCTACTTTATTTTACATTCCCCAGTCTAAGTTTTTCCATATTCTGCTCCATCCCATTTCCACAACATAATCTTTGTCATCTCTATGACCTTTATATCTAATTCCCAATAAATTGCTCTTATAGTGAATTTGCCCAAACTTAAACATTTTCCAATCACTGTTGATCCTTCCCATTTTGCTAAGCGATCTAAAATTGTATTTTTTATTTCCAAAGAAATTCACTTTCTTGAGTATTTTTTCCTCTCCATTAGGGTAAACTAAAAGTTTAAATAAAAATAAGAACCTAAACTTATGATAATAAAAAGACATCTACTCACCACTGTTGGGCAAAATTTAATTAAAACTAAGAAAAATTAAATTCTTATTTTTGTGTTTAATTTTTTACTTTTCAATTCCATTTAAAATCAAATTTCATTGTTTCACGGTCACATTATGTAATTTTTAAATTGTTAATTACAATTAAAAATCAGATTTTAATTTTTATTTGTCAAATTTAATTGTGCCCAATGCTGTTACTCATCTTTTAAAAATAAACTTGTGGATACTAAATGATTAATTGATTACGTACTTTTTTTTTAAATAGCAAAAATAGAATGTGATTTAAAATGTAAAAACAACAATATGCATAGTATAGGCGTCTATAATGTTTGAACAAATTTACATTATAATCTTGTAAAATTTATTACTTGTGGACACTAAATGATTAATTGATTACGTACTCTTTTTTTAAAAGGCAAAAATAGAATGTGATTTAAAATGCAAAAACAACAATATGCATAGTATAGACATCTGTAACGTTTGAACAGATTTACATTATATTCTTGTAAAATTTAATGTGTGTATATAAAATGAGGAAATCCTGATTTTAAGTGAATTCTGAACTTCTTTATTGCATAAAATCTATTACAGTAATATTATAAACTGCTGAAAATATTGAAATTATTAGATGGAAGTTAAACTCCGATAATGTGCTATTAGATTAAATATGATGTGTGAGTGCACAAAATTTATATTTAAAGTAATAGCACCTTATTGGAGCTTGACTTCTGATCTAATAATTTCTATCACATAAAAGAAAACCACATACAAAGACGTTAAGAAGAAACATGAATCGCATAACTTCAAAATTGCATCAAATAAATCCCCATAAAATGAGACCAGCGTGTATATATAATTTTTATAATTATAATTATCAATAATACTTTTTATTTTTTACACAACTTTTTATGAATGATTAATATAATTATCAACAGATTGTATATCAATCCAAAATTAAAAATAAAAATACCTCGGGTATATAAGCATTTTAATATAAAAAAATTTGAACTAAATAATAAAGATTTTAATACCTGTACAAAAAGTATTACAGAGCCTGAGTAAAAAAAACGTTCAGAATGGTTAGTGCTGTTATAAAAGGGCAGATGTGCTCCTCAAATCAATTTTGGTGATGTTACTTCTGGAAATTATAATACTGTTTGTGATTATTTTATTAGGATATAATATCTGTTACATCTATCACATTAAATGAAATGAAATAAATTAAGATAAACTGTTTTTAAAAAATACATAAATAAACATTTAGATATATTCTTGGAATATATGTCTTATAAGTGATGTGTTCATTTTGTGATTCTCTATTTACGTGTAATATAACTCCACAGAAAGTAACTGACATTTCCACTGATTTATACAATATTTGAAATTGTTTTTGCTTATTACTATCATAATCATTCATCAGCACAAAAGTTAACACAAACTTACAAACACCTGATGCATTAGCAACACATACCCTTTCCAGCAATTCATATAGCACATGCCACAATTTTTCTCACATAGATTATTATTTTACAGATACTTGAACTAAACTTATATATATATATATATATATATATATATATATATATATATATTCAATACATATATATATATATATATATATATATATATATATATATAAAATATGTATTGAATATATTTCAAATATAATATGCCATCACACATTGTTAAAACATGATCAAAGATGTAAAGACCATACATAATCCACTTGACAAGCATTTTATGATGAGCCAGCACTCATCTGTTGGCCCAGAACCTAAATTAATATACTATTATAATATAAGTGTAATTTTATTTTGGACAATATATCTAGCATATGGGATAGTATAGAAAAAATCATTAAAAAAAAAGTAATCAGTAACATATAAATTGTATGTGTTTATTATAATATTGATTAAGCAGTTATTAGCTAGAAAAGTAATACAAGATATATTCCATAATAAATTAACTGATGGCAATATTTTGATATGAACCTAATTTATGATAAGAAGCATATTAAATGAAAGCATTTTAACAAAAAATGTATTCCAAAATGTAACTTACGGTGTAAAAATTATAAGCAATAAAATAATGCACATATTTTTTATTCCCAAAATCAAAAGCATAAAATAAAAAAGTAATAAAACATAATAAAATATTTTTTAAAAAGTTCACATTAATTTTAATCACAGTAATAAATTTGGAATATATAATTTATTATATAGCAATAATGGAAGTATATCTTTTTTAGCTAATTTATTCTCAGCGATATGATATTATACAGCAGTGTAAAGACAATGTTGTGCTTTGATGTTAAACCACTGTCCTGTCTCTATCTATTATACTATTTTGCTGCTTTGGGTTTCATTTGATGGTACAAACTGAAATTAAAATCATATTGATTTATTAACCATTTCAATTTTTTTTCTGTTTATCCCTAGTCAGATTTCAAATAATATTTTAATTATTTAATTTTAATGTTTAAAACCTTTATTTAATAAAGTGAATCAGAAAACGGGCTTCTTTTGTTGCAAATTTAAGTTCATAAATAAATAAAAATCTAAAAAATCATATTTGGGAACTTTTCAAATATATATATAATGATAATTATTATATACAGTCTTTCATTCTGCAGAAATAATTTTGGTTAATTCCTTGACTCTCTTCAACTGTCATTAAATTTAAAAAACATAATGGCAGTTGAGAAGGGTTAAGGAATTCTGCAGATTGAAAGACTGTATATCATAGATAATTACCAATATAATTATTATTTTTATTATTATTACAATAGTTTTTAATTAATGAATATTATATATATATGTGTGTGTGTGTGTAATGATTTTATTTTTACTACTTTATTGTCATAATGGTATTGCAAAAAAAAAAAAATGTTTGTTTAATCAATTCTAATTTCTAAACCTGAGTAAATTATTATGTCATAACAAATCTATTAAATATTTATCTGAGATTGAAAATTACATTTATATTTATTAAATTAATGCAAAATTAAGAATCACTTCTGTTTGTTAGAGTATCAAAACTGTAATCATTTCAATGTTACTTCAAGTTTTGTAACTTGTATTTTTAAAAGTATAATGTATTTTTATAAAAATCTAAGTGTAAACATAAATATATTTTATTTTTAATTACTATAATAAAAATAATTTTTAAAACTGCAAATAATTAAGTACATTATAAAATTATTTTGAACATAAAGCACACATGTGCTATATTATTATATCAAGTCAATGTTGAATATGAAGAAACTCTTAATTTGATGCACAAGATAAAGACCTTGAAAAGATAGAAGCATCCAATTTAGCTTGGAACCTAAATTCAATTATATAGGCCAATCTTAAGTATTTTGGAAAAAGTGTATACATAAATTATATTATTCAATTTAGTTATATTTTCGTTATTACATGTATTAACACTCTAGAGTTTGTAATATTTTACTGCATGTTAATATTAAGAGATGTTTTCTCACTTTTATCAACAACAATGTTGATTTAATATAAGAATACAGTGTGTGTGTAAAGGGTTGATTACCTTCTGTTTAAAACTACAGTTTGTAACTGTGCTAGTAAATCTGTTAGTCCATTATATTAATTCTAACATCTCTTAATGTTAACATGAAATAAAATGTTAAAATTTAAAGAGTTTTAATACATTTAATAAAAAAAATGGAACTAAAGTGATTAAATATAGTATATTCACACTATTTCTCCATGAAACTTAAAATGGCCTTTATAATTGAATTTAGGTACAAAGAGATCTGCTGTTATCTTTTCAAAGTTACTATCTTGCCTCTTGGATCAAGTGTTTCCTCATATTCAACAAAAATAATGTTGATTCAATATTATAGTATAGTGAATGGGTAAATAGTTGGTTATCTGCTGTTTAAAATTACAGTTTGAAAATGTGCTAGTAAATCTCTTAGTCAATTATAAAATTATGTAATTTTTTTCCATATTATTTAAAAATATTAAATGGGAGATTCCTATATTTGTATTTAAAAAGCCAACCAATTATTAACCTTTAGTTTTTTCAGGGTCTTTATATATAGTACTTAATATTTTGTAGAGTACTCTTATTGATTTATTAATTACAAAAGAAACCTGAAGATGTGAGCAGTCTGATTAAGTTTTAATATAAAATGACTGTAAATGTTAGTAAAGAAAGATCAAAAAGGTGATTTAAAGCTTTAGCACAGAAGTGCCTTCACAGCACTGCACAAAACCCACACTAATGATCAATTAAACAACTTACATTTCTAAATTATAATTTCTAGTTTTGTATGCACAAAATTGCTTGGAGTAGCTTTGATTATATTCATTTGTTTGTTTTTTTCAATTTGAAATTGAAAGCATACACTTTCCATAATTTTTTGATATATTCATGATTATATTTCATAATATATAGGTTAATATGTAGAAGAAGAATGTGATTAGATTCACATTTTATTTAAAAATATTTGCATTTAGAAAAAGACAAGTGATTAAGAATTGGCTGAAAAAACACTTTCATTTGACTACAGCAATTTATTTTTGTCATATTTTTTAAAAATTATAAATAGTATTTTAAATTTTAAATAGAATTTCATTAGCTTTAAATAGTCTTTAACAATAATTTATTTGGCCTTCACAAACTAAGTTAAATATTTTATGAGAAGTAAAGCAAAAAAATATTGTTCTTTATAAATTTTATTACATATTTCAGTTTTTCCCCCTATGTTTGCAAAGTTGAAATAATATTTTTAAAAAGTCTTTTTATTTGTAAACATACATTTCTAACAAATAGTTCAGATTTTCTGAAAATGTAATAAAAATAGGGTTAAATTTGATCACATAAAATGTAAATTTACTAAAACTTGTTGTTATGGATTTTCAAAATACATGAACAACTGCAAGGTTAAAATGTATGAATTTATTAGTCTAACTTTTGTTTTTTTACATTATACTAGATGGCATTTCAACTTGAAATATCATGGCAGTGTCAAATTACTTTTTGTACTATTTTGCTCATGTAATGAATTAACTCAAAGTAAGTAGTGTTTCCATTTGATTTTGACATTTTATGTGTTATAATGGTGCTGTGATTGCTATCTTATCTATGTTGTTGTCAGCATTTTTATAATATAATATTATGGTGTGTGATAGTTTGCAGCTCCCTTTTCTCTGCTACTGAAATTTTAACATTATTTTTTTTTTAAAATATGTCATCTGTATAGGAACCATTTTGTATGATTGATAGAAACCTATTATCATGCAAAGCTATTTAGAAGTCAATAGAAATGAGATTATCTGATTGGCTGTTTTAGCTACAGGATAAACTACTGAATACAGTAGATTGGTAAAAAAAATATCATTATTAAATATTGGTACTTTGTTTACAATTTAATAGTTATTTTGCAATCTTTTTGTGAAAGACTTAATTTTAAAACAAAAACTAGGTCACTGGTAAGAGAATGTCTTTGAAAACTTCATTTTTAAAAAGACAGTTCTTAAAAAGTTTGTTATGGCAACTGAGAGCAGTTTCTATGGGGTGAAAATAAATCACATTTGTCAAATAAAATACTTCTCAAAATTTTAATAACAATAAATAATGTATTAACTTTTAGAATTTTTTTAATTCATTGATGATAACTAATTCTAAATACATCCTTCTTTAAATAACGTAAAATTGAAATGTCTAATACTTTTGTCTCCTTTTTGAATAAGTAAATTACATTCAATGACAGTGTGTTACAATTTTATAAATAAGAACTTCATTTAGATATGTGTGTATATATTATATATAAATGTATATTTTTTTTTTAAAATATTTTACTTGGAAAGCTTACTTTTGAAATTAATAATGTAAAAATTAGTTCTATAATATATAGAAAAAAGTTTAATTGTAAAAATTAAGTGTTCAAATATGGAAGAATATTGAAAAAAAAATATGCCTATGTATTTGAAAAGGAAGTTTTTTAATAAATGTGTTTTACCAGTTCTTACTTATGGATCTGAGACTTGAATACTTGATGGAAGAGCAATACAGAGACTTCAGACCACTCAAAGAGGTGTGGAAAATGCATGTTATGAATAACAAGAAAAGATTGAAAGTGCAATATATGGGTAAAAGAATAAACAGGTGTTACTGACCTCATTGAAAAAATTAAAAGACTGAAATGGAGTTGATCTGGACATATTGCTAAAAGAGATGATAATAGATGGACAATTGAAATTTTAAACTGGATTCCAAGAGTTTGTAAAAGACTTAGAAAGAGACCACATGTGAGATGGGTGGGTGAAATAATAAAGTGTGCAGTTGTGATGTGGAAAAGAGAAGCTAAAGATCAGAAAAGATGGATTAAACATGGAAAGACCTTCATCCTGCAGTGGATTGATAATGGTTATTGATAATGATGATGATGAATTAATGAAAGATTTGCTAGGTTCTATTAAAAATAGACTGGGGGAATTTTCAGCTAAACGTGTTAGATAAATAATTTGTGATTTTATTTATTTCACTTTTTGCTATGAATGGTTAGCTTTTTTAATGTGTTAGCTGCTAAAACACTTTGATTTAATGCATTTCTTTGCATAAATTATGATCAATGCACAATATAAAACCAGATCTTCATATTTTAAAACAGCCAAAACTCACTATATGTATTGCCATTCACAGCAAACTAGAGTAATCAATGGATACCAGAAGTCCGAAACATTGGATGAGTATGCACTAGATGAGGATTTTATGCACAAGATTTGTGGCATCCATTGATTACTCTAGCTTGCTGTAAGTGGCAATACATATAGTGAGTTTTTCCTGTTTTAATAACAGTTATAAGCAAGCATAAGAAGTGGTGACCATGTGATGTTTGTTGGCTTAAAACCAATTCTGCCTAATAGAATAGTGGTAACTATGGTTATTAAAGAACCAAAGACACCAAAATGTATAGGTACTGAAGTGAGTTCAGACCTATATGACTATATAAGTTAATGAGCTTGGATTGAAAATATTAAGGAGTTTTCAATTTAAGACTCATAGTTTTGTAGTTAAGTAGAGATAAAAGGTGGCTGCTGGAGGGTTGCATTAGATCCTAAGATCTAGGTGCACTGCTCACATATCCAAGGCTCCTCACTGATAAAGGCCATGAGCCAATAACTAGTCTGGGATATTGGATGAGTAGGTACCAGATGGGGATTTTACGTGCAAGACTTCTGGCATCCATTGATTACTCTAGCTTGCTGTAAGTGGCAATATGTAATAGTGGGGTTTGCCTGTTTTAATAACAGTTATAAGCAAGCATAAGAAGTGGTGATCATGTGATCTTCATATTTTATTAATTGTTGTGGGAAACTATTTTTTTTTATAAATAGAATATTGATTTCATGGGATAACATCAGTTGTTTTTTTTTTTTAAAAAAATTACATTCTTTAATAAACAAGTATATTTACTTTTTATGAATTACTTTATTGCTTTTAATATATAAGGTATATGAGCGCAGACTTTCACACCACCCAACACTCTCCATACTATCACATAACACTGATTACTATCATTAGTTAACAAGTTCTTGTGAAAAACTTCTTCTATTGCTTAATTAACAGGTTGCTTCTTTATTACTAAATATGTACCATTCATTTTTTATCAAATATATTTTTTTCTATTTAGAAGATAATAATCCTTTCTCACTAGCACCATATTATACTATTAAATCAGTGATGTTAAATGTAATGGTATCCTTGTTCCAGATACAAGATAAAGATTTCGAGAAAACAACAACCGTCTTATTTTCAAATTTAAATACACTTGTATAGATCAATCTCAAGTATATTAAATCATTCACTTTACATCCATTTTCTTTTTTAGTAAACGTGTTAACACTTATGAAATATTATAATTTACTTCATACTAATATTATAAAAATTTCTTAAAATCTTTATCTTGTACCTTGATCAAGAGTATCCTTGCATTTAACATGCTGACTTAATATCCTAGTAAGTCGCTAATGAGAAGGGATTATTACCTACTAAATAGAATTGCAATCTGATGTTGCGCTGGTAAAATTCAATGATCATCAAATATATGTTTATTAATATGCGACATCATTAGTAATTAAGTCATCTAAAATCATATAAGATCATTCCTATAATAGTATCAAAATAAGTTTTGGTATTTTCAAATTCTGTAAAATTTATATACAGAATGGATTTTTCATTTATATTTATTTTTTATTTTGGTATATTTTAGATGACTTTGATATTAGCTATATATAAATGGTTTAAACAAGAAAGAGAATAAAATATTTTATTACTTGTTTTATTTCTGTGAAAATAAACAAGATTTGGATAGAAAAATGGATTAGAAAGTACAATCTGTCATTTATATCTAAATTGTTATATATAAAAATTTAATGTGGAAAAATAAAAATTGGCCAAAAAAGCCCAAACTATTAAAAGGTAAAGTTTTTCATTTATTTTTAAATACTAAATTTTAATATTTTTTTTCTATAAATATTTTCCATATATATATATATATATCAATTCTAATATTCTCCGGATACATTCATTCATAGTATCACATCCGGGAACTTTCGTGTGGTAAAAATATAATAGTTAAATAGCTGACATTTCACTACAATAACAAGTACTGTACTTTCCTCAGAGCTAAGATTTGAGAATGAAAAAGCTCTGAGGAAAGTACTTGTTATTGTACTTAAATGTCAGGTATTTAACTACAATATTTTTTTTTATACGGAACCTCCCAGAAATAATAATACTCTCTTGTAGTAAAATTTAAGCACACAAGACTTTGGTTATAGCCTTATATAAGTATTACCTGCTGACAATGCGCTTAATAAGAATTAATATTTATAACATTTAAATAAATGAATTTCTGAAGCCCTATTATATAAATGTAATATCCTATATTAACAAAGTCTAATTGCTTTATTATTTTGCCATATATAAACGTGTAAGTAATTTGCTATTACAGATGTCTTTTTGCATTCGTTTTAAATGTGAGTTTCCACGTGGATACTATATGTTATATATGTTTGATATATATATACTCCCATCCCTGACATAATTTATTTTAAAAATTTATGAACATAAAATAACAATTAATGACTCTGATAGGATGCATAGGCTATGGTTTTAACAGTAATACGGTTAAATACCAAATGATAAAACTACCATTTGGTTTTTCTTATAAATGAATAATTATTTAGTCTATTAATCTTTAACTCCTTTTTATTTAACTTCATCTTATAATCTGAGTGAGTCTTTAAGAATATATTTTATATATAAATATAAAATGAAATATTTATTTCTTAAACCATAAGTTTTTCAATTAATACAAATTCAAAATTAAATTTGGAAATCTACTTTTATTTATTTTAAAAGACTACTATTGGAACATTTAATGAATCTGCACAAAAACAAAATAAACATAAACTGTATTTAATAATATATATATATATATTAACGGTCAATGAAAAAGCCTTAAACGTATCCACACTACACGGGCGCCATCTAGGCATTTGAACCTAGAAAAATTTATATAGTAGGCAGATACGTAAGTTAAGATTAAAAAAAATCTTATATATTATTCTGACCGTTTGCCCAATGTCACTAGCTCATAGAGTAGCAGAGATCTAAACATTAACCTTTTAACTGCTAATTATATTATTGGTTGTATGAGGTAAAAATCAAATCTTTTAATTGGCCAACTCACAAACTGAAGACAAAGCCTATTGTTAAAACATATTCGCCTATAATATTAAATTCAACTCAGATATGTTTATAAAAAGTATATTACTAATTTTTCAGGTTATGAAGAGAACGAAAGTTCTTTCAAAAATAAATTGCTATTTATTTATTCTAAAATATTCAATTTCGGCAACATAAAAGCTATAATATAAACAAAAAGGTCGACTTTTACGTTATAGAAAAGTAAATATTTCTTTTAAATATTTCTTTAATATTTTTACTAAAATCTTCAATATTTTTCGAAAATAATTTTGTTTTTTTAGTTTTTTTTTTAAAAAACTAGTTTAATTTCTGAAATTATATTTTTTTAATAATTAAAATTGCATTTGAAATGAAAATCTCAGCATTTTTCTTTATTTTCTTTGATCAGGCAGTTTCTTTGTTCTTTCCAGCCAATCAAAATGTCTTTTTCGGCTGAGAGCATGCTAAGAACCAATCACAAGTAATGTTCTTTCTTTGTTTAGGTTTAAATGCGTTTTTTTTATTTTTTACTTGTAAAATAAATCGGAAGAGGGCACCATCTTACAGAACTTTTAAAAACCTATTCAAAACCTATCAAACGAATTTTTTAGCATAAGAACTGGCAGAGTTAGAATGATGTCAGATGTCTACGAGGAGCCTCGTAAGAGACAGTTGAAGAATTAATATTTAAAACAATAAAATAAAAGAAGCCACTGCCAGTAATTAACACACAAATAGATTTTTATTAACGCACATTTAAAATTGAGGAATAAATTTATTTTTAGGTTTTAACATTAATATTTTTTTTACACTTAAATTCAAATTTTAAATAGATCGTACAGATGGATATTTAAATTATATTTTTACTTTAGCATGACGAGCATAGATAGTCTACATAGATTTTTTTTTCCACTTAAAACTTATCAAAACATTCATTCAATCCCAGACTAAAAGTTCGTAGCCAACCCAATGTCAGCTTCCAGATATATATTTGTAACTAATGCAATATGAAGATGCTAGCATAAAACCATGCCGACAGGTATGGGCATCTGACGGCGTGATATTATTTGAAGGAAATGATCCGTGTCTAGATCAGGGAAGGGCATCTGTTAGACTAAGGAATCATGTATATAATTTTTATTTTAAAGAGTGCTATGTATGGGGGAAAGCGGTCTTTCTGCCGTCTTATAAATCCCTGTCCATAGAGCTAGAAGGGGTCAATGGCGCAGGAAATACATCTGCCACCATCTGAATGATATGACTGCCTCTTTGGGGTCATGCATTCAGTTGGGCACGTTGCCCTGTATGCTAAACACGCTTCACATTACATTAATATCAACACCCATATATCCTTCCACAAGCATTGCCCTAACTACGAAACAAATAGACTGAAACTAAAATCCCTTAAATTAAACATAAACGAATTTAAACAGTTATTACTCTTTATCCATGCAGCTATCTACACCCAACTTTAATTTAATACATTTTATTTAACAGATAGAAATAAATAACCTAGTTAAACACAAACATAATTAAATAAAAAAAATGGAAATGATTGAAATAGCAAACGTATATAAAAACAAATATTTATAATTGATTTAGAGTTCTATTCTTGGTCAGATAAGAGTACATTCATTTATATTACTTTTTTTTTTGGATTGATTACTTATTGACGTTATACGGTAATTATTTAAAAGAAAGTTCAATTGGCAAAAGTTTATACTTTACAGATTCCGAGGTCCATCTTCGTGATCACTTATATAGATTGTTTGTTCTTCCTTTTTAAAAATGAAGCCACCACTTGCCATTCCTTTTTGGTCCCTAACTGTCATAGGGAGGTCTCAGCTGATTGTCCGGAAAATTTAATTTTATTGCAGACTTCCACATCGTGAAAATCTGCAATATAGCTAGTTATAATGACATATTCATAGTCAGCTCTCCGATAACAATTATAATAATAATTTGGCTTTTATATTTTTATTAGTCTCTTATCATTAGATCTTGAGATTCAACAAGCAAGACGTCACTAATCCATTCGTGTTTCAGTTATGGTCCGTGCTGTCATTTTCGTGTTTGCATTGGTCATTTAATTCCTTTGTATTCTCTTATCTGACCATTTAATTTATTTTACTTGCCTCACGAGGTAGTTTGCTTTTGAACAATCATTTAATTAATAAGACAATCATTTCCATTTTCTAAGGCTATAGAAATCAACATTATTTCTATTTTTAAAATATCAATCTTTATATCTTTACTTTTTTTACAAAAAAAATTACTTTCAAATATTTTTATTTTTTAAAAGTTTTTAAAGTTGTCCATCTTGCGATCTATATATATACGTTAAACAGTTTTTAAATTAAGTTTTTTTTTCTTTTTAATAAATCAATTTTTATTTATGATCTTTTATTTTAATTTTAAAATAATGTGTGATATTATATTCCGTTACATATCAGTAAACTTTGTCAAAAAAACAAAAACATTAAAAAAAAAAAAAAAAGAATTTACTTAGTGTTAGTAATGACGTTACACAAATTGATTATACTAAATTTTTTTAAAAGGACAAAACTTTGGTTATTAATGAAAAGACATAACTTTGTTAGTAATTACAAAAAAGAAATGCTGACTATTCTTTCCTTTTCACCCCAACTGAGATTACACCTCCTCCCTCAATAGTTCCCTTTTCCCTACATGTCATTTTTAACTTAGGCAAGTCAAAGAAGTTACGTGATTTTAGACTTTTTTTTTTTTTAAATTATGATTTATATTAATTATTACGTTTTATTCCTCGCATTTATTTCTACATATGCACAATTTTCTTTCTGGCAGTACTTTTTACACAAAATTCAAACTATAACTTTACGTTAATACAAAACATATATCTATACTCATTTCAGAAAAATTATTACGGGCTTCATTTTCAAGGTACTCGTGGTTTATTAAATATCGGACTATAACTATACGTTAATACAAAAAATGTATACTTATTTCAAAAAATATTACTGGCTTCATAGGTACTCATGGTTTATTAAATATCGGACTATAACATTACGTTAATACACAAATATATATACTCATTTTTAAAGAAAAATCTTACTGGCATGATTTATTTTTAACATTCTCAGGGCACTCGTGGTTTATTAAAGATCATGCCACATTGGGAGTCCATTTTAACGGTCGGGGAGAAGGAGACTTCACGTAATCTGCACTACACGGGCACCATCTAGACATTTGAACCTAGAAAAATTTATATAGTAGGCAGATATGTAAGTTAAGATTCAAAAAAATCTTATATATTATTCTGACCGTTTGCCCAATGTCACTAGCTCATAGAGTAGCAGAGATCTAAACATTAATATTTAAAACAATAAAATAAAAGAAGCCACTGCCAGTAATTAGCACACAAATAGATTTTTATTAACGCACATTTAAAATTGAGGAATAAATTTATTTTTAGGTTTTAACATTAATATTTTTTTTACATTTAAATTCAAATTTTAAATAGATTGTACAGATGGATATTTAAATTATATTTTTACTTTAGCATGATGAGCATAGATAATCTACATAGATTTTTTTTTCCACTTAAAACTTATCAAAACATTCATTTAATCCCAGACTAAAAGTTCGTAGCCAACCCAATGTCAGCTTCCAGATATATATTTGCAACTAATGCAATATGAAGATGCTAGCATAAAACCACGCCGACAGGTATGGGCATCTGACGATGTGATATTATTTGAAGGAAATGATCCGTGTCTAGATCAGGAAAGGGCATCTGTTAGACTAAGGAATCATGTATATAATTTTTATTTTAAAGAGTGCTACGTATGGGGGAAAGTGGTCTTTCTGCCGTCTTATAAATCCTTGGGTACTTACGGATAATTTGCCTGATGACGTATTTGACCCACCAGTTTCCCTTCCGGTAGGCATCGATGATCTTTGTATGACAACGTTGTCATGGCAACGAAGTGACTGGCATGATTAATCCATCAGAGAGTCAATTTTTAGGTACTTACGGATAATTTGCCTGATGACGTATTTGACCCACCGGTTTCCCTTCCGGTAGGCATCGACGATCTTTGTATGACAATGTTGTCATGGCAACGAAGTGACTGGCGTGATTAATCCATCAGAGAGTCAATTTTTTTTTTTTTTTTAACCGCGAGATTTAAAATTCGGAGAGAGATTTGGGAAATTTTTTGATTTTTCTGTCTATTGTGATTTTGCTATCCACTTGATCACAGTGATTTTTTTCAGCTCTTCCATTGCGTTTTTGATATTTTACTTTGTGATATGGCTGAAGCTCCAAGAACCTTGTTTAGTTTACCGAGTACGGAGGAAGAAGCGATCATCTTCTTACAAGACCGCGGTCTTCTCCCCAAAAGGAAATTATGTCAAAATGGGCATGAAATGAAAAAGTATATTCACAATTCCAAGAAACAATGGCGGTGTAACTTGAAGGATTGCCTGTCAGAAATTGCAATTAGAAAAGGCACGTGGTTTGTTGGCTCCAAAATGACTTTCGTGACCGCTATACGTTTCATCTATAGTTGGTCCAAAGAATTAACATCGATAACATTTTGTGCGGAGGAATTGAATATTTCGGACAAAACTGTTATCGATTGGAACAACTACCTCCGGGAAGTTTGTACCTGGAGATTGTTAAGAAATGAAAGGCGGAAAATCGGAGGTCCCAACACAATCGTTGAGATTGATGAAAGCCTCTTCACAAAACGGAAGAACAATGCCGGAAGAGTCCTACCACAGCAATGGCTATTTGGTGGCGTGTGCAGAGAGACTGAGGAATGCTTTATTGTAGCCATTCGAGATAGAAGTGCGTCTACTCTCATGCAAGAAATTTTGCAAAATGTACACGAAGGCTCGACTATCTACAGCGATTGCTGGAAGGGATACAAGAGCGAAGAGTTAGCTGAGGCTGGATATGAACACCATCGTGTTAATCACACATACAACTTCATAGACCCCACAACTGGCGTACATACACAAAATGTTGAAAGGTTGTGGGGTTTGGTCAAATGGCGTAATAAAAAACACAGAGGGACAGCACGTCAGCACCTGGACTCATATTTGAGCGAGTTTATGTGGAGGCAGTCGTACAAAGCTGATCCTTTCGCTGCAATTTTAGAACATATATCCCAATTCAGTCCTCCACAGTGAACGCTATTTGTAAGTAATTTTAATTTTTTTTATAATAATTATAATTTTAGAATTAATTATATTATTGAATATAGACAATAAGTAATCCAAATGCATGTAAAAGTAACGTCACCATTAATGCCATATTCGCATTAAATCTTTATTTTAAATGTACAAACAATTTTTGTTAATATTTCTTCAATTATCAAACTTCCACTTCATTATGTTTCATTTGTAAATAATTTTCAATAATTTTTTTAATAAAATTACCAATATACAGTCCGTTTTTAAAATTACCAAATGCTTGTAGAAAGTACGGCCTCTTACACCACATTTTATACAAGATGGCCATTAATGGTAGATTCGCATTAACTTTTTTTTTTTAAAATTTACAAAAAAAATTTTTTTTTATATTTCTTCAATTATCAAACTTCCACTTAATTACATTTAATTTGTAAATAATTTTTGTATTTTTGGGTTAATATTTCTACAAATATCAAATTATTTATCGTAAATTCATTGGCTATACAGTACGCTTTTAAAATTAGCCAATGTGATCGCCATTAATGGCACATTTTCAATAATTTTTTGTTTTTATATTTTGTATTGACCTTATTTTGTATTTCATGCACGTAAATTTTCACTAATTTGTTGGGGTTTTTTTTGTATTTTTGGGTTAATATTTCTACAAATATCAAATTATTTATCGTAAATTCATTGGCTATACAGTACGCTTTTAAAATTAGCCAATGTGATCGCCATTAATGGCACATTTTCAATAATTTTTTGTTTTTATATTTTGTATTGACCTTATTTTGTATTTCATGCACGTAAATTTTCACTAATTTGTTGGGGTTTTTTTTTGTATTTTTGGGTTAATATTTCTACAAATATCAAATTATTTATCGTAAATTCATTGGCTATACAGTACGCTTTTAAAATTAGCCAATGTGATCGCCATTAATGGCACATTTTCAATAATTTTTTGTTTTTATATTTTGTATTGACCTTATTTTGTATTTCATGCACGTAAATTTTCACTAATTTGTTGGGTTTTTTTTGTATTTTTGGGTTAATATTTCTACAAATATCTATATTTTGTATTTTATATCTTGTACTACAAGCTTCGCTTGTCAAAAAACACAAAGGGCCCCCCCCAATAACTACAGCGCTACGCGCTGTTATAATTGGCCACATTTTTAAGATTTTTGAATAGTTTTCATGCATGAAATTTTGTATTGACCTTATTAAATTTTCACTAATTTTTTTTTTTTTTTTGTATTTTTTTTTCAGGACCAAGAAACATGCTGGTGTTCAGTCGGTGTGTATCACGTGACATTCCTTTTGTTTTACGTTAAAATTTTTATATTTTTGCCATTTTACTTTGTATTTTATCACATGATAACCCGATGACGTATTACCCTGAAGGCATACCGATTTAATGTTGCGCTTTTTAACGTGACGTGTTCACGTGATATGCGGACACATCTTAGCGAGTAGATGTGTCTGCAGATCACTTGGAGACGTTATCTTAAAAATCGCAACATTAGACCGGTATGCCTTCAGGGTAATATGTCATCAGGCAAATTATCCGTAAGTACCAATCCCTGTCCATAGAGCTAGAAGGGGTCAATGGCGCAGGAAATACATCTGCCACCATCTCAATGATATGACTGCCTCTTTGGGGTCATGCATTCAGTTGGGCACATTGCCCTGTATGCTAAACACGCTTCACATTACATTAATATCAACACCCATATATCCTTCCACAAGCATTGCCCTAACTACGAAACAAATAGCCTGAAACTAAAATCCCTTAATGTAAACATAAACGAATTTAAACAGTTATTACTCTTTATCCATGCAGCTATCTACACCCAACTTTAATTTAATACATTTTATTTAACAGATAGAAATAAATAACCTAGTTAGACACAAACATAAATAATTAAATTAAAAAAAATGGAAATGATTGAAATAGCAAACGTATATAAAAACAAATATTTATAATTGATTTAGAGTTCTATTCTTGGTCAGATAAGAGTACATTCATTTATATTACTTTTTTTTTTGGATTGATTACTTATTGACGTTATACGGTAATTATTTAAAAGAAAGTTCAATTGGCAAAAGTTTATACTTTACAGATTCCGAGGTCCATCTTCGTGATCACTTTTATAGATTGTTTGTTCTTCCTTTTTAAAAACGAAGCCGCCACTTGCCATTCCTTTTTGGTCCCTAACTGTCATAGGGAGGTCTCAGCTGATTGTCCAGAAAATTTAATTTTATTGCAGACTTCCACATCGTGAAAATCTGCAATATAGCTAGTTATAACGACATATTCATAGTCAGCTCCCTGATAACAATTATAATAATAATTTGGCTTTTATATTTTTATTAGTCTCTTATCATTAGATCTTGAGATTCAACGAGCAAGATGTCACTAATCCATTCGTGTTTCAGTTATGGTCCATGCTGTCATTTTCGTGTTTGCATTGGTCATTTAATTCCTTTGTATTCTCTTATCTGACCATTTAATTTATTTTACTTGCCTCACGAGATAGTTTGCTTTTGAACATTCATTTAATTAATAAGACAATCATTTCCATTTTCTAAGACTATAGAAATCAACATTATTTCTATTTTTAAAATATCAATCTTTATATCTTTACTTTTTTTACAAAAAAAATTACTTTCAAATATTTTTATTTTTTAAAAGTTTTTAAAGTTGTCCATCTTGCGATCTATATATACGTTAAACAGTTTTTAAATTAAGTTTTTTTTTCTTTTTAATAAATCAATTTTTATTTATGATCTTTTATTTTAATTTTAAAATAATGTGATGATATTCCGTTACAATATATATAAAAATTATAATTTGACAAAGTGTATGGTTCTCATATATCTATGGTGTGAGCGATTGGTCTGATTTCTAGGCTGATAGAATTTCAAACGTGATATAACTCATTAGGAAGTTTCAGTTACTTTCTGTTCAGTTACATATAATCTGAATTATTTCATTATTATTTACATAAAGTTCTTTTGCAAAAATGAAATGCCTTCATATCTAAATGTTGAATGACCAAAATATTTTTTTCTCAGATTTATTAACAGTTGCAATCTTTTGTTGCTATTAGTATTATTATTATTAGAGAAAAAAGCAAAGACTAGTTGTCTAGTCATTAATGACTAAGAAGATTCCACAAAAACATTTTTTATTTCAGCATTAAAAAATTGTAACTGAAATCTCCATGAATTTTAGTTTTAAGCCAATAAACATCACATGACCACCACTTCTTATGCTTGTGTATAACTATTTTAAAACAGGCAAAACTCACTATACGTATTGCCACACACACCAAGCTAGAGTAATCAATGGATGCCAGGTGCAGTGCTCTCAGATCCAAGGCTCCTCACTGATGAAGGCCACAAGCCAGAAACTAGTCTGGGGATATTGGATGAGTAGGCATTAAATGGGGATTTTATGCACAAGCCTTCTGGCATCCATTGATTACTCTAGCTTGATGTGTGTGGCAATACATATAGTGAGTTTTGCCTGTTTAAATTTTAGTTCTACACAAGAAAAGAAAAAAGATTTTTTAGCTGATCAGAATTTTTAAATTATCAACTTGAATTTCCAAAAAAACATTCAATAATCGCATGAAACTAAAGGTGCTAGGATTGTCTGTGGTGCTAACACTGTCCCTGGTCAGACCAGTAACATCTAGAGAAAGAATGAAAATAACATACTTTGAAGCATTGTGCTATTACTAACAATTAGCTGTATTTGAAAAGTTTAAATAAAGTTTAAATTTTTCTACAGATATTTACTAATTAATTTGAGCTGACGGAAATCGTCAAACATATAATTACAAATAAAATGCTTCTTAAACTTGCAGGCAAATAAATCAACCCGTTCTTGTGTATACATTGTCAAAACTATTTTTACATTATATGTTGTGTAAAAAAATAAGTATATCAATATATTAAAAGACAGGAAAACATTTAGAAAAATTCTTTAGGAATGTTTTTTTTGTTTTTTTTTTTTTTGGAAATTTTAACGTCGTTTTCTTTTCCAACGTTCACGTGACGAAAGAGCATCTGCGCAGACAAATATCTATTAAAAATAAATGTATATATTGCTAAATACACTTAATTTACTTTTTTTTTGGTTTTATTTGTTATAATTATTTTTATTTGTATGAAGCATTGGCTCAAAAACATTTCTCTCAACCAACCCTCACGCGCAGTACACACACAAATCATAGAAAATAAAGAAATAAATGGTGGCATACTGTTTACTGCAAAACTATTTTAACCTTTTTTATTGTTTTCTTACCAGCTTTTATTAAAAATGTAAATGCCAAAAGATTTGAGGTTCAAACTTAATCCATGGACACAGCATTTCTAAATATCACTTTTCTCCCAATATTTGTTCACACTTCCTATTCTAATTGCACTTTAGATAATAAATCTGGATTAATATCAATGCACCGGAAGTATTTCGCTAATAATAATGAGATACCCATTTGCCAACCAATATTTGAATACTAGATATATTTTCGTAAGTGATAAATATCACATCAAATTACAAATATGTTTTTGTATTTAGACTAAGTGTATTAATTTGTATATACTTAATCCATATAAGCTCAAACTTCTACTCTTTAGCTAATAATATCTAAATGCTTATTTATGAATTATTACTAGGTAGACAATTAAAATGATAATCTAAGCCGCCCTTTGATCGGAAAATATCCTAAGTTTATCTGAGACTGGGTTTCAAATCAGATTGTAAGCATCACGCGAAAGTGCACTAAACATGACGTAATACGATCCTAATTTTATATTTAAACTTTATTTTATAACAATACATTTTATATGTTGTTGTTTTCTTTTTTTATTTTCAGTTCAGTCAAAATTCTTACATGTGTGTGCATTCATATTATATTTCTCATCAGCATTCAATCTCAATTTCTTCGTGTAATTTGGAGAATAAAATCGATCAAGGTTTTCAAGTGAATTTGTTAATGTTTACATTTTAGTAATTATATATCTTACTTTTCATTTAACTCAAGGGAAAAAATACGACATTTCCAATATTGCTGTAATCATAAAAATTAATAATTCATCTAATTTCAAAATCTGACAGAACTTTTTAAATGATTAAATCTGTCTGTATTAATATTTTTAATTTGCTTTCAATTGAAAATAAAAAGTTAAAAATGTATGTAAAGTATACAGATATATTTAATGCAAAACAATCTTTAGAAATATGTATTTTTATTTTTTTATGGTTACAATATAAAACATTTATTTTTGCAACTGTTAATTTTTTTATTTCATTTTACTATGCTATGTTTTAGTAATATTAGATTAGTAGTGTACTAAAAATACACACACATACACATAAATATAACAATAATAGTAATATAGTATGTTAATAGCTCTAAACAAGCTTTTCCGATAAATGCCAAAAGGGAAAGCATTTAAAATCTCTATCTAGAATTCTCCCTATCTCCAAACCGGTTTTGAGCTGATTTCTGGATATTCTAGTGCATTACTGAGAGAGCCATCAACTTGAAACCGGTTTGGGAATAGGGATAATTCTAGACAGAAATTTTAAATGCTCTCTCTTCTGGCATTTATCGGAAAAGCTTGTTTACAGCTAATAGCAGGCTCATTATATTACATTTGTAGTACAAGCCTATTAAAATAAGTCACATGATGTATGATTTAATTTTCTTAGTATTAACAATGATGATAGTAAATTATTTTTTCCAACATTTTAATTTCTGATCTTGACAAAAAACCAAACACTATTAATAAACATTTCAACACTCCTTTAAATATTAGATTTCTCAGCTAATGCTAAATGATTGCCTGATATATATTGTAACCAATGGTGATGTGCACAATCGACGCTAGCGAGACAACAATAAGTGTTAGAGAGTATCAGCTCTTCAACATAGTTGGTTCAAAGTTTGGATTCGGTCCTGATCTATACATAAAAAAAACAATAAGTGTAAAAGCAATAATCAAATAATAACAACCACTGGTCTCAAACTACTTTAATAAATAAATACTTATTAGTTAATAATTTTCTAGCTCAGAATAATAATAGTAATAATAATAAATTGACTCATGAGACTGTGATCCCATGCTATTATGTACAGACTGCCTTAAAGTCAAATAAGTATCAAAGACACCTACTTGATTGCATAGAAAGCCCATTGAATTCCAACCCTTTAAGAATTACAATCATACCTATATAACTAACTATAATAATTCTAATTAAATAAAGCTAAAATAATATTCCAACTAAATATTTAAAAATAATAATATTAAAATTTATTATAAGAATAAATTTATTTTCTCATTTAAATTTGAAATAAATCTTGATTTAAATCTTTATTGTATTTAAATCATTATCTCAGTGATATCATATTACAGAAGGAACAAATCATAAGATATTGGACAACAAAGGGCAATTTTATGGAAATACAATAATCCAGTCAAAATTTAGAAAAATGTAAAATAATAATATTATTAAACAAACTATAACAAATTTGTTCTGCAATATGTCAACTAAACTGTAAAATGGTTACTTATCGGGTTTTGAATTAATTTAAGAAAAATTTATATTGTAATTTAAGAAAAGTAATAAAATATAATTTGGATTATTAATCCAGATATCATCTCTCATGATGATAAGACTAATCTGTAATATAATAAATATAGTATAATTAATCTTATGATGTAAATATTTAAATAAAGTTTATTATTTTCTTTAATAAATAATTGGCATATGGATATTCAAATATAGCTCTGCTTACACACCTTAAAATAATAATATATTCTGTATTTGAATGCAAAATAAGTCTAATAACAATAGTAATGATTGCTATTAATTTGAAACTATCAAAGAAAAATTCTTAAGTTTACTATGAAATGAACATATGTGACCATTAAAGATGATAATTGTTGTGCATGATTAAATAAATTTGGATTTATTCAATAGTTTTTCTGAATCTATGATTATTTATGAAACAGTTCTCATATACTTCTTGAGAAAAATAATAATTTTCATGAGTGTAATACATATATTAAATAGAATGATTTATTATAAGTGTGCAATAAAGTAACTACTGAATTTAATCTGTGTCTGTAATGAATAGAAATATGGAAACATAAATAATGTCAAACTACACAATTTTAAATTCTACAAAAATCAATTTATTTACAAAACAATATTTAGGATTTACAAATCCCAATAAAATAATTTTAATAGTTACAAATTTTCAAATACATTGGACACGATATCAGTTTGGTAATACATCCATTTATCGAAAATGAATTTACTTAACCTTTTGTAATAAACTATAACTATTTCTTAATAACACTATATTTTAAAGTGGGCAAATATTCGGATTATCGCTGGTATCATTTAAATTATCATATTATATATTCCCTTTTTACTTTAAATAAAGCAAACAATATAAAATATTGTTATACTTTTGATGATTTTATGAATTCCTATTCACCTTAGTGAAAAGCAGGTTTTAATTTTTCCATAATAGTTTTATGGTTACTTTATTGAGTTAACCAGTAAATAATTAAACGTATAAGTTATTTTAATTGACTACTAATTACTTGGCAATAATTAAACATTTTAAATATAAATTTTAAAATACTATTTCATATACGTAAAACAAAGCAAGTATTCTGAACTATATATAGTCTAAGTCATATCTCACATTATTAACATACAGGTTTTAAATTGGCATCTAGGAATTACTCTTATTATAATTCTTTTTTTAGCAAATCCTATTTTTCTTAAAATAGCAATTATTAAACATCTTTCAAAATTAATTGCAATTTAATTATCTGTTTCCATTGCTCTCAGGATTATTTAGCAAAATCACGATTATGCACTTGGAAATATTTAAATATTTATTATTAAATTTTGCTTATGTGTGATGCTATCTAACATTTATAATACTAACAACATTATACTCATAGATATCATAAATCCTAAGTTTTGTATCTATGTAAACAAATACAAGAAAATGTGGATAGAATAACTTTTCTCAAGATTTTCAAATATATATCACTGCCATATTAGATATGATGTATGTAACCAGGTTCTTTATAAAAGCCCTTTTAATAATCTGGATATAAGAATTTCATGGGAATTATATCAAATGGCTCATCTGTATTCATGACTAGATGACCTATGTTCTCCCTATGACTTACTTACACTAGGCACTATGGAAATAAAATATAAGGACTGAATACCCGTGTGAACTAAAACAGTTACATATGACAAGAAAACTTTGGATTTAAACACCATAAGCACATCCAAGTAATAAACTGAAGATATAACATCTTGAAACATTTTATCAAAACAGCTGAAATGTTCCTCAGAACTAAAACACAAAATTCCACCACAAAAATTAATAAATGCCCAATAGTAGGACTACATACTCTACATTACCAAAATGCACTAGCATAACTTAATTGATAATAGCATACGCAGAACAAAACAAATAACACATGTAATTAAGTGTTTCATAAAATAATTCATTATCTAAAATATAAAAAAAATGTGACTGTACTAATAATTAAACCCCAAATAAACATCTTTCATTCAGAAGCATATATTCTTTATAACTTTAAAATAACAAGTTGAAAGATATGAGGAATATTTTTTATAACAAAACACTCAAAGTAATTTTACCTTTTAAAATTGAAATAGAATAATATTAAACAAACTAAATAAGCATATATTAAAACAAACAATAAATAATACCAATAAATGTTATAATCCAATAACACTTATCTAATGATGTTTCATTTGAAAATAAAAATAAACCATCATTTACCACACTTTCAGATAACTCTATTACTTACTAAATTATAGTATCCCCACATATATAATACTTATTAAAATTCTAAAGGATAAACATAAAACATTAAACATAAATCAATTACAAAAAATAAAATTAGTAAAAGTTAATTTTCTTTTACCAAAACACAACCTGAAACATAAGTTTAAACAGAAGTTTGAACAGTCAATTCATTTAAAAAAATTTTTTTTTCTTCCTCACAACGAAGAAAGTAAGCTTGAAAATTAGAAATAATAATTATTTTCTCTTAGATAAAGTTAATTAATTATCCATGTGTACTCTTGTAATTTTACAGATCCTTTAATATTTAAGAAAAAACACTCTCAAACACAGTAAAAAAACATTTCTTTTACATGTGATTCCAATTGGAATAAATGTGGATTATAATCTTTAGCTTTACTGCAGACAGCTAGATTAAATCCTGAAATATTTTATTTCTTTGAATATAATCTTAATATAAAGTTCCCATTTTTTCCTCTTTTAAAAATAACAGAATGATACACTAAGTATTGGTTTAAATATAACTTATATTTTAACAGTTCTGATACATCATATCATAACATATTAGATAAATAAGTTAGTAATTCATGTTTTAAACATTTTATATTGTAAGTCATTAAAAACATTTACACTATTAGTAAAAAAAAATAATAAGATAACAGTTCCATAATTACAACACTTAAGCAGAAGAATTCAGAATTTAATACTATGTTATTTGAGAATCATATAATAGTTTGTAAGCAAATAGAAAAATATTTTTATAATATGATAAAGAAATTGTTATGTAATATGCCATAGCATAGTCTGTTCTTTCTATGAGGGTCAACTTCTGTCATAGATTAAAGTGAAAATACCAGTAATATTGCAAATTTGTCCAAACCATTCATGTATTTTTCTTTTCCCTAATTGTTGTAACAAATAAATATCAATATTGCTTTCCAAAGGGTAGACTACTTATATATTTATTTTTATTTCATTTTAATGCTGCTTGAAATAAAGATAAAATTTTAAACACATTTTTAACTGTTTTTTTTTAATTGTTATCAATTTCTTAATAATTTTTATGCACACCCTACACACTGTTCTCCCTCTCTTATATAGCCAACCCCAATTGTTCAGCTGATTACTGAAATCAATCATCCAATAAAATCAGTTTCTAATCACCAACATTAAGTTCTATTTTTATATTTAATTAAAGAATGACAGAAAGAAAGAAAAATAAAATATTCTAAAAATAGCAATTTAACTCAATAATATTTAAATTTATAATAAATATTTTTGTAATATAATTATTTAATAAACTAAATATTATTAAATAAATTTTGCATGAAATAAATAATTTCTCATACCCATTTAGTATTTATTAAACACAAGTCAATTCTTTAATACTTTTTAACTAAATTAATTAAAATAATAATTATTGTTAGCAAATTAAATATTGCAAAATAATGCACACAAGCAAGCACAAAAACAGACTCACATATAATTAGAAATGCTTTCATTGGATAATGCTTTGCCTTACTTAATATTATCTAATGATTTATTTAAAACATTTTAAGTTAACTAATCTTCTAGATTTAATTGATAACTATTAAAATTTAGATTTACTTACAATAAAAACTGTATTATTTTAATAAATATTAGTACATTATTTATACTTTAAACAACTTTATTATTAAAATTTGTACTTATAACAGTTTATTAATATGCTTTTAAATATTACTTAATGCATTAATAAATTTATATAAGGTAGCTTTAAGTGTCATTGCTGTAGTTTTATTTTTAAAAGGTTACAAAGAATATTACTGAATTGAAATTTAAAACTTTTAGTATTTTGTCCATCTAACTATTTTAATTAAGGCACAATTAAAATATATATAGATATATAATACTATATATATATATATATATATATATATATATATATATATATATATATATATATATATATATATATATATATATATATATATATATCTGTCTGTCAAAGTTCAAATAAGAATAAATGCATTACATTTCAGATAAATACTCAATTTTATATTATATATGGTCTAGTGCTAACTGTTATGGCAGGGTCCATTTTTTATTCATTTTTAAGCCCATGCAAATGGAAAAAATTAAGTCAGATATTCATACAATAATAAATACTTCATTTTCTCCAACATTATATGTAATTTCTGATCTTCAGTAATAAACCAAACATTATTAATAAACATTGCAGGCCTATTTACTTACTAGATTGCCTGATTGCTGCAAAATGATCATTTTCATTAGTTGTTTTACAAATAACAGTTAAACTCATTACAACCCAGATATAAATGAAGCCTCATTAATATAGAGCCTTGTTATAATTTTTATAGGGTAGTCCATTTTGTACTCATTTTGATATCCATGCAAGTAACATTTTCCCAGAACTGTATATATAATTTCCTGACTTGTCTAATGAACCAAATCTGTTAATAAAAATTTCAGCATCCTTAATATTATTATAATTGCTTACAATTATTTAATGGGAAATAATGTCATATGTTTGTGAAATTCCACATTGAAATATTTCCATTCATCATCTTAATGAATAATATTTCTATAGTGTAATTTTCACTACACTACTCTCAGGTGAGTTAGAGATTGGTTTCTATCTATTTTTAACACTTTGTGGAGAGCTGTAATCATAAAACTATGACCAAAGACATGTAAAAAGGTTGTATAATCTCCAAGATGCATGTTTAATGCTGCAATAGCACTCATCAGTTAACCAGATCACAATCTGTTACATATCTTTATCATTATTCAATATATACAAATACCTAATTACTAGAGATTAATTGATAAGTGTCAAGCTTACTGCTCTCACAATTTTAACACAATGCACTTGATGAAAATATATTAATACTTTTTATTAGTCATTCATTAGACTAGAGATTACCCACTTAATGAAAAATATTTCTGTAGTATAATTTTTACTACAACACTCTCAGACAAAGTAGGAGCTGGTTCTTTTAACACCTTATGGAGAGATTATTTTATTAGAGTTTATCTACTTAATTAATAATATTTCTGTAGTGTAATTTTCACTACATTACCCTTAGGCAATGTAAGCACTGGTTTTATCTGCTTTTAACATCTTGTGGAGAGGTCTCCCCAAGAAGTTAAAGCAGATAGAGTGTTAAAAGGTGATTAAATCCATTTTCTACTTTGCCTGATGGTGGTGTATCAAAAAAATACACTACAGAAATACTATTCATTAAGTGGATAATCTTTAGTCTAATAAATGACTAATAAAAATGAATAAAATCTAAATCATCTGCTACTTATTCACACATAATATCAACAAAAAACGATATCAGTTATAACAGAGCACATATGTTAGCAAAAATTGAACATATGGCTGGAGATTATTAAGAGAAGCCATAGTAATCTTTAAAAAGTGCAAGCACTTGAATAAAAATTGCAAATTTAAAAAAATAAACACTGTTTTATAAAAGCTATTGAAAGCTAAAACAATTTTTAAAACTTTTTAAGGAACTGGATTTGCATATGAACAGGAAGAGGGAAAAAGTAATGATTTTTTAAGTCTCACATGCAATCTTTAAAATTATGAGGAATGTAATTCTGAGAATAGTACTTGCTATTATAGTAAAATTTTATTATTAAGCATTTATATTTTTTTTAAATCTGTGTGATTGAAGCCATGCCATTTGATACTGAATTGTTGTTATAATTTGCAAACATTATGCAGAAAAAAGGGATCAAATCAATATCTATTTTAGGCATATAATAATTCAAATCAAATTTTTTTTTACCTTGTAAATAATTTCTCATTAAATAATTGAAGTAATCACCATTTTATCAATTAAAGTTTTAAACTTTATATTATAATGGGATGATAATTGATCATCTTCTCCATCATCCCTTTACTGGTTTGGTCAGCCTTTTGTAATGAAACAAAAGAAATCCTACAGGTTTTAGACAACCATTTATTACTGACACAAAAATAAAAGATAATAAAGAAATGTCTTATGGTTTAAATATTATTTATAACAGAGCAAATCATATACCAATAAATAATAATTCTGTTATAACCTGTATAAAATTACCTAGCTCAGTCATATTATGTGATTACAATGTTTCCAATAAATATTTATTTGATTGTCCACTACACTTAATTAAAATGCTGATGACAATCATTATTGAAACTTAATTTATTCAGATAGCATTTAAAACAAAAGAAAACTATCAAGGTCATAACTTCAGACATTACAAAATCTATTCATTATCCCAAAATAAACTACAAAAAGCAGTGAAATCATATATCATAGACCAAAACAATGCTATATTCCTAAGATATCCATTTAACTTGTAATTAAATAAAACCAAAATCAAATCAACAAACGACTAAGTTCTGATAGATTCCACTAATCAAATATCACATATTGTAATGTGAATTTATAATAAAATTTAATATTTCCTAACTAAATAAACTAGTCTAGAAAGAGTTATAATGACATTTAGAGAATGTTTTATAAATATACAATATCACTAATGTTTAAATAAAATAAAACTATTAATCAGTTTTGTATTAAATTTAGTAAAATGTTAAAAATAATAATAACTCATCTCCACTATACTTTATGCCAACATACTATTACTGCTTAATTATATGTTAAAAAGAAATAAATAACAAGAACACATTACCAATGGACCTATTATATAAACTTGCATTTTTAATATCCAATCACATCATTATAACAAATATACAGAAGGTGTCTATTGAATATTTACGAATCCTATCTACCTATTTTAAATTTCCTGTAAGTCAAATATTAAAATGGATTTTATAACAACTAAACCATATAAAATAATTATTGGCTTTTATTTAAGTCAAAGGTAGGTATCAAAATATAATAGCTAATGATTTTAGCCTCAAAGAAGTTTAAAGATAATTAAGATAAATCATTCTGACTAATGACAGAATAAAATCTATTAAGATCTTTATAAGTGAACAAGATAACTTCTTAACAATTAATTATGAACTAATGAAATTAGTTATACAACTGATATTAGGTCATATAAAGCAAACAACTATTTTATCATAACGACAATATAAAATTTATATCTAATTAGGCTGAACAATAATCGTGTAATAAAATATAGATTATGAAAAGGCATTTGATTCTATAAACATTTTTTCAGTGATTAAAGCATTGTATCATCAAGGTATAGATCCAGGATATTGTCATATTTTAAAGAATATTTGTAAAAATACAACAGCAACAATTAGATTACATAATGAAACTAGGAAAGTCAACATTGAGAAGGGTGTACGACAGGGTGATTCCATATCTCCAAAACTTTTTACAGCAATGCTGCAAAAAGTATTTAATGGATTAAAATGGGAAGCAAAAGGAGTGAAAGTAAATGGAGATTGTTTAAGTGATTTAGATTTTGCAGATGACATAGTTGCTTTTGCAAATAATGCTTTAAAGCTGCAGGAGATGTTGCATGAGTTATCAGATGAAAGTAGGAAAGTAGGACTAAAGATAAATGTTAAAAATACTAAAGTAATGTTCAATGGGTTTTCTCAAAATATAAAAATAAAGATTGATTATGATGAGTTAAAAGAAGTTAACAGCTACAAATACCTTGGTCAGATTATTAATACAGATAGAAACACAATGCATGAAATTAATAATAGAATTAAACTTGGTTGGAGTGCTTTTGATAGAAATAATTTTATGCTAAAAGGCAATACGCTTATGTGTTTGAAAAGGAAAGTTTTTAATAAATGTGTTTTACCAGTTTTTACTTATGGATCTGAGACTTGGATACTTAATAGAAGAGCAATGCAGAAACTTCAGACTACTCAAAGAAGTATGGAAAGATGCATGTTATGAGTAACAAGAAGAGATCAAAAACACAATATATGGGTAAGATAATAAACAGGTATTACTGATCTCATTGAAAAAATTAAACAACTGAAGTGAAGTTGGGCTGGACATATTGTTAGAAGAGATGATAATAGATGGACAATTGAAATCTTTAACTGGATTCCAAAAGATTGTAAAAGACCGAGAAAGAGACCATGTGTGAGATGGATGGATGGATGAAATAAGAAAGTGTGCAGAAGTGATGACGGGAAGTGCAGCTAAAGATAAGAGAGGATGGATTAAACTTAAGAGAGACCTTTATCCTGTAGTGGATCGATAATGGTTGATGGTGATGATGATGATGGACCATACTTCTCTTACTGATATTGGTTTGATTTTTAAATTATGATTCACTGATCAAAAGAAATTTTTCTTATATAGAAAGTTTATCATATCTTCTATACATTTATTGCTATTAATTGATTTGTGCACTTATAAAACAATTAGACAAGTCTATTAGATTTAAATTAACTTTAAATTTATTGATTTATAATAAGAATTAATAATAATAGTAATAAAACAAATTACTATATGCAATTGATTAAAATTGTAACCAGTTGATAAGACAAATACTATTTCTCATTTTAATATTGTACCGGTCGGTTTTATTACAGGTCAGTTTTGTATGTTCGTATAACAAAACCTAGAATGTAAACAAAAGTAACTCCGATCCAACCATATGTGAGATACATATGTCAGGTTAAACTTATTTTTATTAAACACTGGTGCTATAATTCTTTGCTCACCTATTGGAAATGAGAAAACATTTTATTCAAAGTACATGTTGGTAATCAAATGAAACAGTTTTATGGCAAATAAATAATAAAAAAGCTAACATTTATTTGAAAAATTGTGATAATACTGTTTTACATGTAATTAAATGTTGGACTATTTCTATCCTCTTGTAAATTGTTAAAAGTTCTTTAATAAAAAGTCAGATTTGTTTATAATTTTGCAAATGCATTCAACTATTAGTAATAATGCACAAGTTAATATTGAATATAATATCCTGAATGGTAATATTACCCTATCAAGCACTTGTGTTGTCAACCTATCAAGTGATAAAATAGAAAAAAAACATGAACCATTAAGCTTCAATGACATGGATACTGAATTTATGGTGATACCCCAGCCAACTTAGGAATTCTATCAAAATTAGTTCAAACATCACTTCAAAATCAGTAAACGTAAGTGGTTCAGTTTCTATTCTAAACTGATGCTGATTAGGTAAAAACACCTAAAGAGAAGACAAGACTAATAGCACTCAACTGGTATGTTGAATACAAATCTGTATGTTATTACTAACAGTTGAATATATTTATTAATATATGAAATTTTATTTTTTCTAAAAATCTTTAACCATTCACCAATATACCAGAAATTATTCAACATAGTTTTATATAGATGAGAGGTATTATTTTAATTATTTTTTGCATAAAACTGTTTTATTTGATTGTCAACACAATACTTTAATGAAAAAGTTTTCAGTTGGGTTCATATGGGATAATAGGGAAATCAGAAAGTCCAATGTTTCTTTTGGGCATCTTATAAGTCTAATCGGGGCAGTATTAAATCATACACATAATGTCTTTCATCAATATATCATAGACTATCAATTTTTATTAGAAAAAATATTTTTATCACTATATACCTATGGATCAAAATGTTTGGTCTGGATCTCATTTGAAATTATTTAGAGAAGTAAGGGGTGGCCCAAAAAAATAATCCAATGATTTATTACTCAGTAGATTGTAAGAAATTAAGCATAGGATTTAATACATTTTGGCTGCAATCTATGGACCTTGACCTTTAAACTCTATTATTATACCACAGCATTAAACTTTACAAAGTTCATTAGTAATCAAATGTTTTTCCTGCAAAGGAGTGTGTAAAAAGTTCAAACATCAGAAATGCCAGAGCTAGGCTACGATTTATGAGCAATGAATTCCAGAGTCTCCATAACTCTATCTTTATATCAAATCATATAAGGAATTGTAAGAAATTCAAGCAATTGGTAATGTTGGAGCCATGCATAATTCATATATAGATCATAAATTGCAGAGACATCACTTTACAGTCGCAACAACATTGAGAGCCCCCCCCCCCCCCAATAACCATACATTTGCAGTCTATATCCACAAAATTATTAGTGTTATTATATTATTAATGCATGAGATACACTTGATATCCAAAAACTGTGTTTAAATCTTTCATCTATAAAAATCTATATTTTAAGATACACACATATATATATAAGGAGAGAGAAAAGCGGCATTGAACAAAGTAAAGGATATTAACGACATTTTTTTTTTTTTTTATCAAAGTCAAAGATCATTAAAGTTGAACACCTCCGTGACTATTATAAAACCAAATTTAATTTTCTAATGACAATAATTTATGGCCTTAATGGATTCCAAAAAAAAAAAAAGCAATTTTCTAATATTGTAAAGGCTTTTATATCCGCTTATATTAATGATAATCAAATAAATCTTAGACTGCCGTAAAAAAAAAATTGTGTAATTTGAATAAGGATATTATTTATAACCATAATTGTTATTGAAGTAATAAAAATAATTGGATTATTAATACAATTGCATAATTTTATATTGTGATATTTTCAGTACTGTAATTTTTTTTTTCCTATGTCATAGCAGGCGGGCAGGTGAATCCACAACAACCGTCTAAAAACAACTGCTTGCTTGCAAGGCAGCTGCGCTGATCTCTCGGCTAACAACGCTTGACAATATATATATCATATAACATCATTGGCAAAAATTACCGATCCATTTCAGAATGATGGTCGCTTTATAAGCGTTTCTCATCTTTTTTTTTTTATCTTCTCTTCTCCACATTACTCCAACATTTTCTTTATGATATTCACTGGCATCATTATTATATTTATATTGGTCCTACAACTTTTTGAAATTCAATTCAGGTCTAATTGGATCTAATATTTGTACAATCCATTTACATTCGTCAACTTATTTTTTTTAATAATGTTTTAGATACATTTCTTCGTTCATCCAAGAATTTAGAATCAATAACTACTTTTTTTTATAAAACCAATAAGATTATACATAATCTCAACTTATGTAATGTTATCTTAGCACATTATTTTTATCTCACTATGATTATGCCACCTACTGTACAATTTAGTAATTAATAGATAATGATGGTGACTAATAAATCCTATCCAGTACTGTCCTATGTGGGGTATTTGACAATCTGAGTTCAAGTCTCTTATAATTACATTGTGTCGTATAGAAAATATATATGTATTTAAATATTACATATTCAGCCTGTATTCTGCTCATCCCTCTACTGTATAATTAAATGGGCTTATTAAGATTCTATGTGTGAATTGACCCATTGACTTAAGGTCTACATGTGAATGACAATAATATTAGTATTATGAAGGGTTTTGTGCATTTCATCCTCAGATCAAATCGATATATTAAGGTCCTATATGTGAGGAGTCAAATTGATTTAAAGTCAACATGGATATGACAATAATATTGGTATCATCAAGGGTTTTGAGCATTTTATTTTCAGATTTTCCAATGATATAAATGGTTGAAAGAGTTGGACAGTAAAGAAGACTGAATCTTGTCCATATAAGTTTGAAGATTTGCTATCTTAATATAAATTGAGCAGTGATTATCTTTCTCACATTGTATCTGATCATATGTACTAGTTGCATAAGATGAATTAGATAGTTGTGGTGTGTTTGAAAGTCTGAGTTTTAGAAAATATACAGGTATTTAAATATTACATATTCAGCCTGTATTCTGACTATTCCTCTTATGTATAATTAAATAGACCTATTAAGGTCTTATATGTTTGGGGTCAGATTGACTTAAGGTCACCATAGATATGATAATAATATTGATGTCATCAAGGGCTTTAAGCATTTCAATCTCAGATTCTCAATGATATGGATGACTGAAGAGTAGAGAAGATTGAATCTTGTCCATTAATGCCAGAAGATTTTCTATCTTAGAATATACTGAGCAGTGATTATATCTATATATTGGAGATGGCCAAACTGATGAGTTCTGGTTCACTACAAAATATGTCTATTGGAGATCATTTATCTCTCTCATATGTATGTGGTCATATGTATCACTTGTATAAGATGGATTGAATAGCTGTGGAGTCTTTGAAACTCTGAGTTCAAGACCCTTATAATTACATTAAATTTGATATAGAAAATATACATGTATTTAAATATTAATCTTTCAGAGGGATTTTGAAATGGATGATTTTATTATCCACTTTACATATTAATAAGTATTACCTATAATTTATTGGAATATATATTATATTCTTCCTAGCCTAAATATAAATGTTAAACTTGGTTAAATATTAAAATATATTTTCATTACAGTTCATTTCTGCTTTTTCCTTGTTTACAATAAATGATTACTAACATTCATTATGTATATATCTAAAGGAGATAGTCTCAAACATTCTAATACAGGATTTTGATGCTTATCAATCAAATTGTAGTATTTTGATATTAATAAATACTGAACAAACATTGAAAAAACGTGTATAAAAAATTGTGATTTAGACTGACTGAAGAGTTCTGGTTCAGCATGAAATAATGTACTATGGAGTTGATGTTCTTACTCATATGTTTAATGATTTGTGACAGAGTAGACATTTCAAGTATATTTACAAAAGATATTACACATTTAATAAATGACTAATAATAACCATTAATGCATTTACCTGAAGGTATAATACAAATATTGTTAGTGCTGGAATGTTAACATTTGTAAATCAAATTGTAGTAATACAATACTGATAAATATGAAATAAATGGTGACATATATAAGACATTGTGGTTTGGGCCAACTGAGGAATACTGGTTTAACATGAAATACATCTTGTGTTTTTTTAGAGGTGTATTCATTTTCATAGATTTTAAGTATAAGTCATAGAATAGATGTTTATCTAAAAAATTATGAAAATTTTCCCCCAACGGATTTTCTTTTGTTTTTATCTACTTTAAATTTATTTAAACGCACATTGATTACGTAAATAATATTCATTAAGGCTGTAGCCTCAAAGACATGCGTATAAAATGCGATAGTAGGGACCTCTACAGGTCTTAAAACCACAAGCTTACTCATTGGAAGAAAAGAGGAGAACCGCTTCAGCTTCACCTATTTAAATAGAAAGTAGGTTGAAGTAAGGAAGGGTTCCCCCTGGGTTCCCCTCTTTTCTTCCAATGAGTAAGCTTGTGGTTTTAAGACCTGTAGAGGTCCCTACTATCGCATTTTATATGCATGTCTTTGAGGCTACAGCCTTAATGAATATTATTTATCTACTTTAAGTAATATGTTTATTAGTGATCTTTCAAAAACAGAATTTATGTTGTGATACTGTTTTAATCTCACAAAAGATATCCTTTGTAAAAATAAAGTTCTTTTTTAAAAAGGAATATGTTGCACTCTTTATGTATCAGACTGATTTGGGGATAAGCAGCCCATCATAAGTATACCAAAATGCAGAAACAATAATAATTAAACGACTCTCCTTACATTATGACTCTATGTTATATTTCCAGAAAGTATTGGCCATACTCATTGTCTCCTTACCTAATCATCATCATCATCATTGTCAACCATTATCAATCCATTGCAGGATGAAGGTCTCTCCAAGTTCAATCCATCTTCTCTGAACTTCAGCTTCTCTACTCCACATCACTCCTGCACACTTTCTTATTTCATCCACCCATTTTACATGTGGTCTCTTTCTGGGTCTTTTACAATCTCTTGGAATCCAGTTTAAGATTTCAATTGTCCATCTATTTTCATCTCTTCTAGAAATATGTGCAGCCCAACTCTATTTCAATCTTTCAACTTTTTTCAATGAGGTCAGTAACACCTGTTTGTTCTCTTACCCATACATTGCATTTTCAATCTCTTCTTGTTACTCCCAACATGCATCTCTCCATACTTCTTTGAGTGGTCTAAAGTCTCAGCATTGTTTTTCTATTTAGTGTCCAAGTCTCAGATTCATAAGTAAGAACTGGTAAAACACACATTTGTTAAAAACCTTCCTTTTCATTTACATAGGCATATTTCCTTTTAGTATCAAGTTATTTCTACCAAAAGTATTCCAAACAAGTTTAATTCTAATATAAAATCATATATTTTTGTAACTTCTATAGACACATCATTTCCTATTAGGAACAAATTTATAAATACCTTACTAACTTTTATATCCAAATACACCTACTTCATTTTCAATTCACTCTAGTCTCAAAAAAAAATTGGATATTGATAGACCCAAACCTTAACCACTATCACCAATATTAAATAATTTTTCTATTTTTTCATTAATGTTTCTAATAAAGCTACCTATATAGAAATTCAAGCTCTGGTATTTGGAGCTAAATAGTTGGATTTATTAATAAAAATCAATCTCAAAGCTTTACCACTCAAAATTTTCATAATTGAAAATACAGCACCTGCAAATATTTATGAAATGTACTCATTATGTATGAGGGAAGAAAAACCTAAATATTTTGTCTACTAATGCACTGCCTTATGTACATATTTCCAGTGTATAGAAGCTACATAAAACCAATCTCTCACATTAGCAGTCCTTATTGAAAATGTTCAAAGTACTGATTCCTAATATAAGATTGGCATTATCCATTCTATTTACTATTTGGTTCCTGTGATGACATTTTGTTTTTAATTCAGTATATCCAAATCATACATTTTTTTTATCAATAAGTTATTAAAAATTAGAACCAGAGATCAGGTGCTTGTTGCTCTTCATATTGTAGCAGTCACACTACTGTGATATACAAATTGTAATTTAGATTGTTTGATATTTTTTTATTTTTTTAAAATACATTCTGCAATTTTAATTTATACATTTTTAATTCTATTCATGTTACTAGTCTGTGTAGAAAAATGTTTGTTAGTTTCTATCATCTGTATAACTTTTCATTTTAATAATGTTTCGTTATTTAATTATTACTTTGATTTATTTATTGAGTAATTGTTTTTTTTTATACTTAATAAAGGTTAATTTTAAAAGCAAATATAAAATGTATTAAAAATGTATTATATTTTTAAAATGTTACCTATCTTATTTTTTGTTTTATACATTGCTATATTTTTTTTAATTGATAAGTGTGGTTAGAGAAAATATTCAAAATCTCTATCTGGAATGTTCTTATACCCAGAGCAATTATGATGTGATGTGATGTTCTTAAAAGAAGTCAAGAATCTCTCAGCAATTATGCCCAGAGAAACCTGTTAGCTACTTAATTTTACATTCCCCAGTCTAAGTTTTCCTATATTCTGCTTCATCCCATTTCCACAACATAATCTTTGTCAACTCTGTGGCCTTTATAACTAAATCGCTCTTATCTTTTTCCAAACCCAGCATAAAAACCAATAATCCACTTTTTGTATAATCACTTTTTTCATATTTATTCTTCCATAACTTCATTATATGTGCACTTTCTGTTTTCAAGCATTTACATTCAATTAACAGATGCCTAATATTTTCTATTGCTTCCTATATTACATGTTTATTAACACAAGCTTATAAAAGCAATATCACGTTATATAGGACTTGCTTTTTTTGATTATATTGCTATATTATAAAAGAATCAAATCAACTCTAGTCAATCTCTATAAGCAATGTGTTTTTGACATATTTATAGTGTTGACAACATAACATTAATTGAGGCTATTATACTGAAAAATATACAGTTAAATATATATCTTAATTCAAAGAAACGCAATGTTATTATAGATGAACTACTGAAGGAAATTGCTTGCTGTTTGAGAAGAGCTGTTGCTTTTTTATTAATCTTCATTGTCCAAGTTTTGGGGCGATTTTATTAAATACAAAAGGCAACATAAGAGGGCTTTGATGAAAAAATCTTGGCAACTATTTTCAGAAAAGTACTAAATGTTTTGAAACATTTTCAAGGAGTAAAAATTACAGGGACATAAAAGCAGTAATACTTTATCAGGACGAGAAGCAACAGGGCAAATTACATGTTTTGAAATTCATTTGTGGATTGCAACAAAAGCTAGTGCTGCCATGCACAAAGTGAGACATATACTCATAGAAATACATGCTATTTATGGTATATGAAGTAATAAAACACAAGCAGCCAGATAATTTCAAAGTGGATGATTGGAGTTTCAAAATGGCAATCATTTAGAATCAGGAACAGCTTTGCCAAAAGTATTTTATAAACAAAGGCAAAACTCTCCATACAGTAGAGCCATCCTGTGCCAAACAGAGTAATCAATGGATGCCAGAAGGCTTGTGCATAAAATCCCTATCTAGTGCCTACTCATCCAATATCCCCAGACTAGTTTCTGGCTTGTGGCCATCATCAGTGAGGAGCCTTGGATCTGAGAGCACTGCACCTAGATCTTAGGATCTAATGCAACCCTCCAGCAGCCACCTTTTAATTCTACTTTACTACAAAACCATGAGAATGAAATTGAAAACATTGTTAATATCTTCAATCTAAGCTCAATAGCTTATATAGTCATATGGGTCTAAACTCAATTCAGCTCCCATACATTTTGGTGTCTTTGGCTCTTAAACAACCATATCCACCACTATCCTATTAGGCAGGATTAGTGTTAAACCACTACAAAACCATGAGAATGAAATTGAAAACATTGTTAATATCTTCAATCTAAGCTCAATAGCTTATATAGTCATATGGGTCTGAACTCAATTCAGCTCCCATACATTTTGGTGTCTTTGGCTCTCAAACAACCATAGCCACCACTATCCTATTAGGCAGGATTAGTGTTAAACCACTAAACATCACATGGTCACCTTCTCTATTTTATAAGTTAATGAGCCATTATGTATAGGCGTTATTAAATAATATTATTAAATTATGCCAAATTTAAATATGAAAGGAACTAAAAGTGGTGTCTCACCGTGCGTTCCTTTTTTAAATCAGTTAACAAAGATGGTTTGCCTAAAACTCATATTCTTCGAAGAATTGGTCATTTTTTCATCATGTAACAATTCGTAGAATAAAATAGAAACTATCATATATAGACCTACGAAGATTTAATGTTCTTCAATTTATTGTGTGGGTATGTGTCTGCACAGACACAATTCATTTGGTCGTTATAATATTAAAATTATACCATTGTTTAAATTTGATTATACTAGACACCCTCTGGATAGCAAAGACCATTCAGCAATATTGAGAGATTCCGAGAAAAATCACAAAACATTCCTTAATATCTTCTACTACTTACTAAATAACTGGTGTGATAAATCAAAACATCAGTGTAATGCTAATATTAATAACAAGGTAATGAGTACACAGACGAAGCCGAAATATATGTTTACATTTTTTACCTTGAAAATCTTCACTTCATATATATATGCATGTGCTTAAAAGTGTTAATCTCAACTATTTGAGTTTTTTTTTTTTTGTATATATATATTATTTATCTCATAAAACAAAATATATATTTAAAAAAATGTTAATCTTAAATCAAAATGTATTCTTCAAGCTTTCTATCAATACCTATTGCCTTTTCGTTTTACTGTAAAATCAAATACTTAAAAAGTTTATTTTAAAAAGTATTGAGTAAAGTTCAGATTGTGTACAACTTATGATTTATACTGACAGCGTATTAAAATATACATTTAAAGCCTTCGTATTTTGTCGGACTGATTTAAAAAAAAAAAAAAATCTTAACGCATATCCACTCATACATGTATGTAAGCTTTTTCCTTCTTCTAAGTATGCCATTTGATTAAAAACGTTTTTAAATTGCTCTATTCTTTCATTCCTTCTACAAAGTAAAAGTAAATGTCAATATCATTTCTCCTTACTATAGTGACACGTTATTTTCCTCGCCCTTATCTTAATTTTTGACAGCAGGAGGTAATTCTTAAGATGGATTTTATTTGGAGTGCAAATTATGAGATTGATTTTCAATTCTCCGCCGAACTCCTAACGGATTTTCCACGAACTACGGCAGAAAGTGTTGGCCACGATGGTGTCAGTTGGAATAATGCTTTCTCTGGCTACCTTATCACACCTGTCGGTTCCTGGTAGGCCAACAGGTAAGTAATAAAAATAAAAAGTTATTTTTACGAAGCATTAAACTATAATTAATAATTTTGATGTAGCTTTTGTTTAATTATGTTATCCTTTTTTTTTATTATTATTTAAAAAAAATGGATTTAAATCCTTTTAAAATAATAAGCAAGGTATTTTTATTTTATACAGTTAGACACTTACCTACACAAACAAATTATAAAATATATACGATTATTTTAAATTCCAAATAAATTGAATTATTCGACAATAATTAATTATTGGTGCATGCTTAAAATTGCGATATAATGTAGATTAACTGAATTGTACTTATGACTTATGCTAATCGGTTTAATTAATAAACACCTGTCTAGAAAGGTAGAATTGAGCACTTGTGAATTCAATTTCTGATCATCAATATTTTTCTTTTCCAGCTATTGAGTTGTTTTGTATAATATTTCTTAAAATTAACGGTTACACATTTTAGTTATGATAACTTGAATAGTTTTATTGTTTAAAAAAAATAGTTTTAGAAATTAAAATAAATTAAGAAAAATTAAACCCGTCAAATTTAATATACTTTTCAAAAAAGATTTTGATTAGATTTACTTGTAAAAAAGCAATACCAGATTGATTTTAGACAAAATTCTGCACAGTGAATTTGATAAAAATCTAACTAAACATCATTGTAATTACAGGCAAAATGTTTTCGAATTCATAAATTTAAATGCTAGAATTTATATTTTTATTCTCTATTTTAAGTAAATAAATAATCGAAAGATTTATTTTCCGGTGGTTCATAAGAAGTTGAACATTGGAATAATGAAGAGTTAGAGTGCGTCCACCATATACCTTGAACCCCAAGGTCTTCTATTCTGCCAAAATACCAATCTACCACAGGCAAAAATAAATAAACGTATAATTTATTTTGAATTTGTATTTTTGCCTCATTGGTAATTTTTTTTAATTCAAATAAAATTTTAAAATATTTTAATATTTCATAAGCAACTTAGAATATAATTTTTGACTGCACTAAAATTAGAAGAATCGTCCTTGATTTAAAGATTATACTGAATTTGACTTATAAATTATTTTATTAAATGTTGATAAATAAATGCTTCAGAGTTTGTTTAACCTTACTGATGATTTATCATGTTTACGAAAAATGTATCAATGTTATTAACAATATTAATATTACTGATATTTTTATCTAAATATTTAGACATCGTTATATTAATATTAGTCTATATACCGACCTTAAACTTAGCTAATGATCAATATATCAATTATTATAAACTGCAATTAAGCATGGCATTATATTAATTTACTTTCCTTTTTCACTTAAGTGGGCATTATTAGATGTATTTGTAATTTTACTGTTCATCAATGACATCTGAAAACAACGACAACAATAAAAGATTCTCAGGGTTCATATCCACTGAAACAAATTTTATCGTTTAATAAAAATCGGTGCTCTTGATGTTAAATAAATCAAATTTCTGGAATCAAGAGATTTTTTAACCATGAATGTTCTAGAAGCAATAAATTAACATATTAATTAATAACTTATGATTGCTCTTAATTTAACTGTTAAAATAAATAAAAAATATTCAAACCCATTATACAAATTTTTAGATTGTCATAAAACGATGATCTCAGTACATATAAAGTAAATCTATCTTTATCTATCCCACATAGGAGTAAATGTTTCATTAGCATCTCTCATAGAGAAATTATAAAGAACAGTAAAGATTGTATCCGACTTGCCAATTGTCAATTAATACTAGTTGAATGGTTTTCATTCCTTTTTACCTTTTAGTTAGGAATAACTAGATACCCATTTACTGACCAATATTTGATGGCTTACAAAGAATGGCTTTATTGCCAAGAGTTCATAAGATGCCAGTAATGCCAGAACTTGAATTAATCTGATGGCCAACCTGGACTCTGAACGCTATCACTCCAACAAATTACATTGGACATTGAATGATTAACTATGTTTATTACTATTAGCTATCTGAAAAATATCGTCTACAATTAGTTAGGATTTGAAGCCAGGTATTCTCATGCAATATACCACTCATATCTCTTCCTTTTATCAAACAAATCTTAATATACAGCACACTCTTGTGCTTTCTGTATTAGGCTATTTACCTTCTGCTGCAAATCTGCTTTATTTAATTACTGTATGCCAATTATAAGTGCCCTAAACTCTCACGATTTTGTGGTTAGCTAATGCTTATTTATTTTTAATCATCGACTGTAATTGAGGGAGGTGGTGGTCATGTATAACCAACATTCCATATTTTTGCAGGAGAAATATAAAAATAGTTAGTCAAATTGTCAAGAGAAGTCAATAAAAAATAATTAATTTTTATATAAAATGCGGAAATGGTTTCATATTTTTGAAGTTTGGTAAATAAGTGTAAGTATTACTATTTTTTAAAATAATATATATTTCATTGAATAAATATTTAAAAAAAAACAATTCAGTCAACAGAGAGTGTTAATCAGAGCTGGAACAAGAGTGAGGCAAACGAGGCACTTGCTTCAGGTGAACACAGGGAAAAGGGCACCAAATTGGTGAAAAATGAAATTAATAAATTACAAAATTTTAAAAAAAAAAAACCAAATGTATCTTCCAGTGTTTATCAAATACTTTAAGTAAATTAATGATTTGCATCGACGCTCTCGCTCTATACATTTGTTTCTTCGTATGATATCGACATTACCCTTCCGTCTGACTTCGAATTTTTAACAGATGAAAACTTAAAGTCGCTAGATATAGAAATTTTTAAAAAAGAAGCTTATGATTTATCCCTTAAATATCCAAATGATATAAATTCTGTAGAATTATTATCAAAAATAATTAGTTTTAAAAATCAGGCCATGATGTTAATTGCAGACCTTAAAGCAGTTACAAGTTTAGATGTTTTTAAAACGATTCATGAATATAGTTTCGTTCCGTCCTATCCAAATTTAGAAGTTGCGTTGAGAATAGTCTTAACACTACCTGTTACCGTAGTTTCTGGTGGAAAGGCTTCAGTAAACTAAAAATTATCAAAACATATTCAATACTGTCACTTTCTGGGGAAAATTTGTCAAATATGGCAATTTTATCAATCGAACAGGAATTTACAAAAGGAATTCATTTTGATAAAATAACTGATGCAAGAAGAATAAAACTTTAAAAAAATATTTTATATTGGGCATTTATTTATATGAGTATTGTTATTATTATTATTATTATTATTATTATTATTATTATTATTATTATTATTATTATTATTATTATTATTATTATTTTCTCATGTGTCATAGCATCAGCCGGGAAGCGAACCCGCAACCCGGGACAACTGCTTATAAAGCAACTATCGCTGACCTCTCGACCACCAATGCTTGACTATTATTAATATTATTTTGACTCTATTATTATATTAAATTACTGAAACATTTGTAATATTCTAATTTATCTGTGTAATACTTATTTTGTTTTTCTTTTGTTAAGATTAATGTGGTTTTTGTTTTTAGTATATGTAATTTTATATTCCCATTACTATTGTACTATTACTGCGTTCTGCGACTTTTCTATTTAATAATTAATAAATTTACTTTGTTCCCAAAATCATTTATTTCATTAGTTTTATTTAATACTTAGTAATAAAAAAACTATATACATAGAGGCGAAAATTTATCTTCCTCTCCCAGGTGAAAATACCTCTAGGCCTGGCTATCAGTAATCATTTCTGCCTATGGGTTATGTATGGGTGTGTGTATAATAAATAATAAGCATGTTATATGGTTAATGTAAATAATCAGTAATGCAGATTTTTAGTTTTCTTATTGATTCTTCATGAAGAGAGAAACCATAATAAAGAAAAAATTAAGAGACAATTTTTAATAAATAGAAACAAAATGAATTTAATTAATGCTTAAGCTGTTAACATTAAAATTCTGGATTTATGGGATTTGAGTTGATGACGTTTGCTTCCGTTTTTTTTTTTTTTAATTTAATGGCAGGTGGGGAAGGTTAAGGAATTAACTGAAAGTACTTCTGACGATTGAAAGACTGTATATAATAGTTAAATAGTATTATATTTATTATTTTTATTGTTATATATAGATAGATTATAGTCATTAATAATATTTAATTCAAAACAAAAAACAAATGTAAATATCAGATTAGCTTAGAACAGAAAAAAATATAAATTATTTGGTGTTTTGATCAAAGTAGTAGTAAAAAGTTTTCTTGTAACTAACCAAGAGTTAATGAATCATTATTTAATGCAAACATACATTGGGAGAAATCAAAATATAATAACAGCCTAGCTTCTGCCTTAAAAAAATGTTTTAAAAGATAACAGACAAATCTACATGAACCCCAAAAGCATTCAATTTAAATTCTTTTTTTGTAAAATAATAATCTTCCTAGACAGAATTGTTTAAGGCCAAAAATATCGATATCAAAACTTCTTCCCCTTTTATTTGCACTGCTTTTATTAGATCTTTATGAAACACACCCACTTCTTACAATGAGTTTTCCACAATGTTTATTAAATTTATGACAGTTTCAATCAACTAACTGCCCTCTTCAGATTCCATGCAAAAACAATGTGAAAAGTGCATTATGACAAATGTGACTTTTCTCAATGGTTTAATAAAAGCAAGGTAGTAATAATGGATAAAGTTTTGAATATCTTTGCAGCATTATTTAATAAATTACTTAACTTCCTTGAAAAATTTAATACAGTGATAAAGCAGCTGACACTAGATCTAAAAATTATGGATTGTGATTATCCTGACAATTTTGGTGACTCAACTTTTTATAAACCCCAAGCAAAAACTACTAATTTCTAAATTACTATACCTTTTAATTAATGTTATAAATTAATTTACCATTGAGAAAAACTGTTTTACAAGCTTCTGTAGTCACTTTTAACTATTATTGATTGGATTTTTACCTTTCCCACACATTTAACATGAAAAACTTCTGCATCAAGATGTTTTGATCAATCATACCTTCCATGGTTTATAATGATAAACTTTAAATAAATATCAATACACCTCTCACAGCATTATGATAAAAGAATAATGCAGGAGTCATTGGAAAGTGTTCCTCCAATACACACCATGAGCAAATAGTTTGTATTAGAGGAATATATGTCATATTAGCTCCAACATTGTTGTTTCACAATAAATATTAATAACATAGAATATTTGTTTAATATTTGTTATTCACCATCTAAGCTACCTTTTTTAGACATACTTCTAAGCATTAATTAATCTTTCCATCCTTGATTTTTCATTAGTTAGATGAAAGCAATGGATTGGCAGATATTGCAGTTTAAGGTTTATGAATCACATTCTGTTCAGTTTCTAAATGACTTCATAAACTTTAGAGCAATACATCCATTTTATTATTATACTTTTTAAACCAAAAAACCTATTTTCTATTTTATTTTTTGCATATTTTTTTTTTACAAATTACATTGAAAGTATAAATTTAAATAAATAAATAAACAAAATTGATCTAAAAAATAAAATATCAGTGATACAAATAAAACAAAATATAGTAGTAAACAGAAATTAATAATCAAAACAAAACAATTTTTAAGCCTCCAGGTTAAAAAAATGAATATAATGAAAAATAAAAATCCCCAAAATTTGTATATTTAAGATAAATTTTATTAAAGCATAAATTCAAATGATGAAAACATTTTTTAAAATGTGAAAGTATTAGTACAAAGTAATTAATAAGCTATTTTATAGTAAGAGTTCCAATGTTTGACACCAGCAATGTCTAATTTTATGCTAAAAAATTAATTATTTGAATAATATTTACATATATATCACATACTTCTTAAGAAATACATATTTAATATATTTGCAAAAAATTAATAAACTAATTGAGTACTTTTTTTGTTTTTGTTTTTATAATATAAAAAAGTGCCATGTTCTGCAAAATTTTAATTTTGCATAGATGAGTATCCTTTCTCTATTATTTTTTTAAGATCACCAATATGTGCTGACATTTAGAAACTTTAGTTATAATTAAAATATTACTGCTACAATCACTCAAACCCTTTTTAATTAATGTTTACACTGTCAAATAACTTGTAGATTCCACAGTAGATATAAATAAAAATATATTAAAAGATAAAGTTAACATATATATATATATATATATATATATATATATCTACTTTATCTAAATAATATATATATATATATATATATATATATATATTCCTATTATTTGTAACAAATATTCTTACTATACCTTATATGTTTAATGCAGTGTTTAGAGTATCTGACTTTAATATGTAAGGTTCTGACATTGATTACAATTTTGGCACTTCCAGCATTTAAACTTTTCATCAACTCCTGAGCAATAAATCCATTTGAATATCTATTTTTATTCTAATAGTCTTAATTGCATTAATACATATATGAAAAATATTTTAAAATTTATATCAATATATCCATCTATATAATAGGCTAAAAATTTTCATAGCCCTATAGTTTTAAATAATAATTTAGATATATATTTTACATGGATTTTATAATTAAATTTTTCCTATGATGTAATCAATCAAAATATCAATTAAATTAGTCATGGCAAAATTGAAAATATTCCATCCTGTATAACGACTTACATCTGAAGATGAATTTGCTTTTAGCTTATAATTCAAGATTATATAGAGATCATAATTCCATATTAAAACTGTTTATATGTTAAAATTGAGAATACAAAATATCAAAATATTTTCACAATCATTTATTTGAAATATATAATTATTTATGGTAGAATATTACTTGATTATAAAAATATTTAAAAAATTGTTTATTCACCCCAAATATCTGAATTACAACTCTTATGCAATTATGTGAGTTAAATTTTGTTTTAAAACACTTCAGACAAATACAGTTGCTAGATAGTAAAATTACTGTATTTCCAAATTTCTGAACTAAGTACTCTTATTTAATATTTAATAATAAGCCACATTGAGTTTATTTTTCATTTAAATACTTTAAACAAATGTTGTTATTTTATAGTGTGACTTCAATCTACAATACTAACTCTTAATTGTTATATTACTTCATGACATCACAGTTAAAACTTTTGTATAAAAATATACAAAAAAATACTATAAAAAGTATCATTTAAATATGTATATATAATGCTGATCAATGATAGTAAATTTGTTTAATATGCCTATGACTTCGGTTTGCGTCAAGGCTGGTAAAACTCAATATATTTCTTCAAGTAGTAAATACATAGGCAATCCAGAATTTTATCTAGTAGAAAAAAAGAAAAAATAACACAAGAATAAAATACTATTCAAACATAACATCAGGAAATTGACAAAGCTAGTGAATAATTTCTTTCTGTTAATTGTTTTTCAATGATCTATTTTCTGTGCAGTAAGTATTTAAAAGCTGTTTTATATTTTCAGTGTTGAAAAAAACATGATTTTACATTGCAATAAAAAAATCACAAAATTTTTAATGCAATTGAAATTTATTGTTATTTTAATCCATGAATATTATTATTATTTTGGATTATAATTTATCTTGCTGATTATAAGATAGCTCACAATAACCATGCTGACCAACATGTTTTTCATAAACATATTGATTTCTTTTGCCTAAGGCAAAAAAGTGACACTCTTTTTTTTAATGAACTAATCACAGCATTTGTATATTATAATTCATAAACATTCGACTCTAGCAAAAACATATTATATTGGTAACATTTGAAACCACAGATATTTAATGATAAAAATTTGTTAATTAAATGTGACATTTAATTTTTAATTGTACATTTTAAATATTAATTTTTCTCATCTTTTTTGTTTTTTTTTCACAGAAACTCAAATTTAATTCGTTTTTATAACTGCATCAGTTTTTTAATCAAACCATTTTAAAATGGGAAGGGGGAAACTTCAGGATATATGAAACAACATGTCTGTTTCAATATATATACATGCACACATACACTACTACATTGTTGTATGCCATGAGACACAACCATCTCCATATATATATATATAGTTACAATATAAAACATATATTTGGGAATTCATTCATAGGATTCTTATTATAAATATACCATCATTCAGCTTGATCATACAAGCCATCAATTGGATGATGAATAGAATACTTTAATGATGATTGTGGAGGTGCTGAAAACATTGATTAATAATTATATTAAAGTTCTACCAATAAAAAAAACAAACAAGTATATAAATTAAAAAATAAAATAAGTCAGAAACTATTCAGATTAAGGTGGGTTTTTGGGGGGTAAATTCTTCCAAGTAGAAGCAAGTTTATATATTTCATCACATTTATTGATACAATTTTATTTATTAAATATCACAATGTCTTCTGTGATTTTACGTTGGTGGTAAGTGTCCAATCTGAATAGATGCTCATATCAGACAAATCAGTATTGTGATTTGAATCCATAATATGGAGTGAGAATGCTAATAATGTTATATTAGTATCCTTATTTTTTTTTATAATAGATGTAATAATGCTCAAGGGTAAATAGGTTTATCAGTGATCATTAAAAATTGTCAACACTTAAACAATCTTAACATCAATAACAATCAACAATTTCAAACTGTGGTCAAGGCAACCTCCTTTTAATAATAGAAGTGAAACCCACCATTATTAATGGTCTAATATTCTTATATAGACACTAAAAATTGCAATTTGACCACATAGATTGAAATTATTGATATAAAGAAGTTTAAATAAACCTCTTTAAATGGGCAAGTGTAACCTGTTATGACTGCAGACTAATAAATAGTCAGTTATAGCATTACAAACTGCAATTATAAATTTCAAATTGCCCACTAAGTATTACTTAAATTATTATTAAAAAGAGGTTACCGTGACAACAGTTTGAAATTGTTGATTGTTATTGATATTGGGAATGTCTAATTGTTGACTGTTTTTTAATGATTATCTTCTAGTACTGATGCAATGATTGCTCTTATCTATACAAGAAACTTTATACATGCACATGAAATTTCATATATTTATTTATAATTTATATATATATATACAGCCATTCACAATCTCTAGAATTATCAAAATCTATATATAGTAGCCATTGAGTATAGTCATTCCAATTTCAAGAAAAGAAAAGAACATTTAAAAAATCACTATTGTAAAAACAAATTTTGCAATGATGTAAAAAACAAAAACAATCCGTAAACTCCAGACAAGTTCACATACAGAATAACCTCCTCCATTTTTGTATTTATTTTACATAATATCAAATATTTCAATTATTCATCTCCCAACTTAATTATTTCTATATTTCCCTACATAATTTTCGAGTATGATTTTTTTTTTAATCATTTACACTAAAACAAAATTTGGTTGTCATAGATTAGCCACCAAACACCACCTGATGTCACTGTTTTCCATGCAAAAGCACAAAAATATACTGCTCACACAGCCTATAGAACAGTTCTGTTCATATTGGCTGCTAAGGCAGCTTTTGTGCTTCATGGTACTATCGTACACTTCACAGATCGCTACAGTATAATGTGAGGGTGTGTAGAATTCAAGTTGTCCTAAGTCTTTGCATGTGGATTCAAAGGCTTATTTTTTATATGACTTGATGTAGTTTTAGATAGTATTAATTGAAAGTCAAAAGACGTGCTTCCGTACATATATTTTTAAGGTTAAACGAATTTCAAAAGTGTACATTTTGGTCATTATATAGAAATCAGGCTTAAAATGTATTTTGTGCAGGGACAGATATGAGTCTTTCAAAGCATAAGCTTGTCTTGATCAGAGGGGAATTTTCAAATTGAATAGTGTTTCGTAAATTGTTTTAAAATAGTGTTGAAAAAAATTTTTTTTTGATCAAACGTTAATTGAAAAAAAAGAAATATTAGATTTTATTAAATAATTTTGTTTTTAAAAATGTGGTGTATGTTGTGTTGGCTGATCCTTCAGATCATGAAAGACATCAGATCCCCTCCATATGAATTCCAGTGCTACACGCTGGCATGTAGTAGTGTAAAAAATGCCAATTGTAAACCAGCCCAGTACGCACTCAGATGGATAATGTTTTAAAAATTGTCTCACATGTGACGGACGATCCTTTGGATCAGCAAAGACATCGGATCCCTTTCCCTGCAAATTCCAGCACTATGTGCTGACATGTAGTAGTGTAAAAAAAGTAAATTGTAAATCAGCCCGGTAACGTTTTATCTATTGGTTTTTGACTAGCAACAGCGACATCAGGCAATGTTTGGTGGCTAATCGACACGATAATCCAAAATTCTAGTATAAAACTATTCAAAGTTTTAAAGAAAACAAAAACTTTTTAAAGAACTTTAAAAAAAGGCAAAAAAATAAAAAAAAATGTATATTAGTTTCCCTTCAGACTTTCTTGGAATAGTTGCTTTTTTTGACTTTTCCGTTAAGTTTTCCAAATTTATTTGCATCATTGAGAATTATCAGGTGTTAAAATATTTACAGGTCTTTTTTTTTTAAAAAAAAAAAGGAATTACTATTTACTTTGTGCAGCAAATAAACAGATTTTGTTTTATTCTGTAGCACTGTAATCCATATGAATAGTATATATGTTGTTATTTTTCATTACATTAGGCTTTATTTACAAGGCATTATGGAGGAGCTATTCCATTATAATAATCCAGGTGTTCAATCTCAACCACTGTATAAACCAACAACAACTGTATTTATTTCCAAGCTATCTGCATCCCACTGAAACTCAACCTATTATTTCCAGCCATATGATAAAAATGTACAAAAATTTATAGTCAAAATAATATATTGTAAAAATTTTCCTAATTAATTAAAAAACCAGATTATAAGTATTAACAATAATTTTAGATGTTTTTGTAACATGTCTTTTTCATAATAAAATCAAAACTATAGTTTACTAAAAATCCATACACACAGATAAATACTCAGCATCTACATCCAATCATAGCAGAAACATAAAACATGGAGTTATACTATCAACATAAAATAGGGCAAAAGTAGTTTTGTTTAGAAACTGTGATTTGGAAAAATAATTATGATCTGCTTAGAACAAACTCTCATGAAAATTGGTTATCCATCATCTATCATTAAGAAAACCTTAAGTAGATAATAAAAAAATCATAAAAAAATAATTATTGATACTATAGTATATTCATACATATGAGGAATGGTAGGCGAAACTAAAAAAAAATTTTGAATACAACATCAGAGTAGTTTACCAAAGCCATATCACATTACAGGGAATTCTAATACAGAACCAAAATTTGAAATGCTGAAAATAAAAACTTCATCTATGCATTATGATGCAAGTATGGGAAGATATGAGTTGTTGAAACCAATTGCTCCAAAAGTAAACAAAATATCAAAAGTAGCAGACTACATATGTACCAATGACTATATGTTTGATGGGAAAAATACAAAAATATTGGATAGAGAAAAAAAAGTAAAAAGAAAAAAATTCAAAGAAGCTGCTTATGTAACAATGGTCAATAATCCCAGAAGTCAACTTAGTGTGATAAGATATAGTGTTAAGAAGCCATTAATTAACCTTGCTCTTAAGAAAAAGGTGGAGAAAAAAGGAGTCTCATAAATAAGTATGGGAAAATTAATCTGACTGTTGCCTTTGGTAGAATAATTCCGGTGATTAGAGCATTGCCGTCAATTCAATATTCATAAATCTAAAGATCCAGGTTCATTTTCTATGCTAGTACTGTCACTATCTGAAGAAAAAAGAAGAATATTACCACTGAAACCAGTGTGTTATACTAACTGTGAGATATTATTAAAAGTTGAATGTATTTGGAACATTTAAATAAAGTTTAATTTTTTTTTTTTACAGACACTCAATATTTAATATTAGATGAAGAAAATAGTTCAACAAAATTGTAACTAAATTTCCATCATTACAAACCTTCAGACAAACACAAAATATTAATATTGTTGTTTTTGTTTTATTTTATTTGCATCAAAACAGAAATAAGCACAAAATTAATAACTTAATTAAAACATATTTTTTATTTTTTTTTAAAAATTCATAACATAATTAATTTTTATAACGTCATCATTCATAAATTAAATACCTTTGTTTGCTGCAAAAATAATTTTAATTTTTTATTACATTATATTTTTACATTTCAATCAAATAATACTCCGTTTTAAAATATTAAAAAATATTATTTCTTGATTATTTAATATTTACGTCGTTTGCAACGTATTTTAAATGATAGTATGCCTATTTGTTCTATGCTTACTACTTTATTTCATTTAACCTTTAAATATATATTGACATATGATTTATCGAAATTATACATTCGTGATAGTGTTTTTCATGAGACAAATTCATCTCAATATCGCAACATGTAATTACAGGTTGAACTACTTCCTTCGTCTAATTAAATTTTTAAATATACTTTTCTAAATACAGTCATTATAATCTAAATGATGTTATTGCTTGAGCGTTCATAAAAAGTTTGCTCATCAGAAGTACTATACTGGAAGTGATCCTCAGATTCCACCTTCTAGAGTTTAACACTTTACCACTGTGTTAACCACACGGGGCAAAAGATTAAATTGTTAGAAATAACACAGGATTTAGCATGGAACATAATGTTTGTAATAATATTATTTTTTTGCTTTTTGGTTATTATTTGTCTAGTAACTTTCTAGTATGGCAAAAAACTGATGACTTTTAGATTCACGAATACTGAATTTAAGGGGATGCATGTGGGTTTTTCTGATTTCTCTATTCTTAAGAGCACTATAATGAATTATCACACTGGATTGACATTGATTGGTCATTTCTCATTGTCACATAAGTAACTTCATTAAATTTGCATCTTTTTATTAGATAATGCAAATGTTAAAAGTATAACTGAAAGTGTATTTGTTATCATCACAAAGCTTCACACAAATGCTTTATCATATACTTTCATGCTTGGAAAAAGACTGGTCAGTTTTATCTTCTTTGGTTTGTTCAGAAACATTCAGAACATTCTTCTTATTTTTTATATTCTCATCAAATTGGAAGTACTATCAGGATCTACTATGCAAGTTTGTATGTCATCCATGTGACAAATAGTTACGTCATAATCTACCTTCATTCTTTACAGGCATATAATCATCTTTTTTTGGAATTGAATTCAACTTATCTAAAACACAATTAAGCCATCATCTAAATAATCTCATCATATACAAATACAAAATAAAAGCCTTCTGCCCAAAATTGCTTTATTTTATAGTACAAGTTTGTATTGTTTGTGCTATTATGATGTACTTGTTTACTATTAACCATGGATTCACCTTTAAGAACTACTGTTAAAATGTCATGACCACAATAAACTTATATATATGGAATGAACATCACATTGTCTATCAATTACAAGTGTTGTTTTCCTCTTTGTAAATGTGGTTTTTTTATACCTTAATATGTTCTCAGTCATTTGTATCTTATATGAGGGTTAAGATTTACAACACAACCATAGATAATACAATCTTCAAAGGAATCCACCTATAACATTGTTTCCTCAATCATGGCTAAAATTTCTGTTTAATATATTACTTACCACAATTCCTACAAAAACATTGTTAATCATTTTAAATTAAATGTGGATCATACAAGTATTTTATGAAATAGTCATCCTTACAACAATTTTTATTTCACAAGCAAATAATTAATTTTAAACATTGCTTGAGAAAATTTTTTTTTTTTTTTAATTTTTAATCTTTATAATAATCTAGTAATTAGTCACACTCTTAAAACCATGTTCTGTAATTTTCGATAATAAAAAACTACAATATCCTTAAAAATAATAAAGCGTGTTGGCAGAACAATATTTTTGGTAATTGTTAATTATTTTAGAATGATATAAATGATACTTTCATCCACATACAACTGAATCATTTTATATGCCCCCAAATACTAGTCACAATGCATAATTTTTTATAAGCTGCCAATCACATGTCATATAATTTTTTTCCTGGACATATATTAATACTTGTACATAATTAGCAATGAAAAAATTCAATGCAGTAGCAATTTCTTAAAAAAAAAAACAATACTTTTGAAATTATTACCATCCATGGTTATTTATGCATTTTATAATGCAATGTATCATGTTTTGATAAGAAAATTTTTAAAAATATTTTCCAAATATTTTTTTATTTTCTTATTAAAAAGAAATAATAATAATATAAAAATAATAATAATATAAAAATAAAATAGAGGAGTTATAAGAGTATTAAAGACTCAATCAATAGAGAGATCAGAATTCAGAAACAGTTAAGTTATTTGTATATTTGCTTTCTAGACCTGTTGATAGAAAAGAACACTTTAGTAATAATTGTTTAGTGACAAAGTTAGGACATTTAAATAATACTATAAATGGTCATTTATAAATTGTATGGTGATATATTGTATGTTTTGGCTGAAGAAAGAAGATTGATTGAAGAAATTGGACATATGAAAATAAATTATAAAATAAGAAAAAAATATTGCTTAATAGAAAGTGTGTTGAAAGAAATACTGGCAAGTAATAGAAAAAATAAATGTAGAACATTGTTTTTGTTGAATAATATAAAGAGTAGAATTAGGTATGTAAGTTACAGATTCAGTCAGTGAACATAATGAAATGCAGAAGTGATTAAATTATTTTTTCAAGTGATCTATGGACCTATCTAAAGGACAGGACACTTTAATAATGATTACTTTACAAAGAATTCATCCTTCTTTATGCATTGATAAAATTATAAAAAATTAAACAAATCCATCTTTGTTATTATTGTTATAATGCTTATTTTATTAAAACCAATGAATCTTACAGTTTTAATTGAACAGAAATCTTCTTCAGAACTAATTAACATCAATACTGATTTCCTCTTTATTATTCAGTTTTTCCAACTGTCATTTATTTGAATTCAAATTATGGCAGTTGAAAAAAATATTAGTGACAGTTGGAAAAACTGAAAAATAAGGAGGATGTGAATATTGGCATTAGTTAGCTCTGAAGAAGATTGCTGGTCAATTGAAATTGTATGATTGATTAATTTTAATAAAATAAGCATTGTAACAGTAATAAAAAAAGATGAGTTTGTTTGATATTTAAAATGTCTGTCAACTCTTTCAATAACATTGATTTCTAAACAAATATATATTGATATTTAATCATTCAAAAATACAATCAATACTATCAAAAAAATAAATCCTAAAATAATAAAGAGTTTAGCATACTATTCATTTGGTTTTAGTGCATTATTTCTTAGTATCTATGAAAGGCTTTCAAGAGGGTCTAACAAATATATAAATAGTTTGGTCATTTATATTCCAGGTATCTTAACAGCAACAATTTTACTTGAGATTATCCAATACGGATAATATTTTTGTAATGTAAATTTTATTACACCACTCTCATACAAAATAGGAACTGGTTTTTTTCCACTTTTAAGACCTTGTGGAGGAATGTAATAAGAAACATATGATCTAAAATCATGTGAAAATAGCGTCTCCAAGATACACATTTTGTGCTGAACCAGTACTCATCAATTGGCTCAGATTACACATACCTTTATCATTGTTCAGTAAATATGGATAACAAATTACTACAGTTTAAATGACACGTGTCAAATGTGCTGCTATCACAACTTTGACACAAATCATTTAATAAAAGTATACTAATACTTTTATTAGTCATTGATTAGACTTGAGATTATCCAATAATGGATAATATCTCTGTAGTGTAAATGTGCATTTTGGACATCATGTATCTTTTTCGCATGCCTTTGCTCATTTGTTCCTGAATACATCTCTCCACAAGGATTTAAAAGCAGATAAAAAACAGCCCCCACCTTGTATGAGAGTGGTGTAGTAAAAATGATACTACATTATTGGATAATCTCAAGTCTAATGAATGACTAATAAAAATTATTAATATACTTTTATTAAGTGATTTGTATCAAAGTTGTGAGGGCGGCACATTTGACACTTGTCAATTAAACTGTAGTTATATATATATATATATATAATGAACACAATGATAAAGATATATGTAAGAGATTGTAGTCTGTGTCAACTGATGAGTGCTGGTTTAATATGAAATGGCATCTTGGATATCATAGATCTTATTCACATGTCTTTGATCATATGTTTCTAATTACACCCCCCCCCACAAAGTGTTAAAGTCAGATAGAAAGCAATCCCTAACATACATGAAGATAGTGTAATGAAATTTACACTATACAAATATTATCCATTATTGGATAACCTCAAGTCTAATAAATAACTAATAAAAATTAACAAAGCTATAATTTGATCTTTCATAAAATTCAACATTTACAACATTTCTTCATTGAGATTTAAGAAATGATATTAATTCTGACAGACATCTTGATTGTGCTATAATAAAAACAAAATATGATGGTATATGCACTTTATTTGTAAAACAATGTGATGATAAAAATATATTTATTATGACAGAAGTTTTTATTATTTTGTTTAAACTTTATATATCATTATATTTCACTATATAATATATTCCAAGCCTTAATATTATAATAGTTAGTTGTTTTCTATACATAGCATTAATTATGATTGTCAAGTGTTATACCATGCTATAAACTTCATTCTTATCCCATATATAAAATAACTGCATTCTTATAAGCATTCTTTTTAATTTCATATTACTTATTGTGAAGCGTATGAAAGCCATGATATTGTCAGATGACAATGCATAATAAATCCTTATCCTTTGCTTTTCTATTCAAAATTCTCAGACTAGTTTCAGGCTTATGACTGTCATCATTGAGAAACCTTGAATCTTGAAGCAGTGCAACTGAACCTTTATGATGTAATGTGCCATTGTTTCAGCTCCCGTCATTTGCCTTTATGTTATTTTGTCAAACTATCACCCCAAACAGAAAAATATATAAAAAAATTTAATCTCAACTAACTTGCTTGTTTAATTATATAGAACTAAATCCTGTTCAGTTTCTATAACCTGTGGACAGAATTTGATATAAACCAATAAAATATCACATGACCAATCATATAGCCTTAGCTTACATATTACTGCTTTAGTACTATAGATTTTTACTCACTTTATGTGAAAACCATGTGATCGATCATGTGATATTTTATTGGTTTACATGCTTGGAAGTTAAAATTATAATTTGCATACTTTTTTTACTAAGATAATGGCAATTGATTTAAGTTCTTTCATATATTTCAACACTTTTTATAAAATGTGAGTGCTAAGATTTATTGATTTAAATCTTTATGGCTATACCATTATTTATTCAGTAGCTTTGTTGTTACTCTGACTCTAATATTGGGTTACTGTTCTACACTTATTTATATGGCAGTAGGATTCAACCATTGAATAAATAAACATTAGATGATCTTTACTTGAAAGAATATTGGGAATATACAACAAATCACAGTTATGAAAGAGCATATACATATATATATATATATTATAAATTATTGTCACATAACGCTAATATAGTAGAGTAATATCCTTGGTAATGTGAATGCATGTATATAATAAAAACGTTTAAAGAAAAAATAGAAAGTATATAGACATATAATTTCTAACAAATATTAAAATAAAGACTGTAATGGGTTAAATATTCATTAATTAATTAACATTATGTTGATATTTTAAAATAAACTATTTAAAATTAAATAATGCCTCTCTGAAACAGATACATTACTTAATTTCTGATTCTGACAAAATCTAAATTTTTAATAGAAGAAAAAAACAGTTTGTATAAACAAGTATTGCTTATTTTAAGAAATGTGCAATTATTAAAGATGGTTTCAATATGTTTTTGCTGAAAAAGAGGGTTAAAAATTTAATTAATAAATTACTGAAGACATGGACATTAAATATAATTTTTTATAAGGGATTTAATAAAAAAACATTATGTTTCTGTTATAATATTATTTTTAGTAATTAAAAAACAAAACATTAATCTTTCTGTTTTTCAGTTATATACCAAATGTGTAAATGATAAAGATTTTAATCAGATGATTGGAAGAATACAGTATTAATATTAATATTTAAAAAAGGTGATACAGAAGATATTAGAAATTACAGACCTATCAGCATTTTATCAGTTTTATATAAAAAATTTTACCAAGATAATTACAACTCGTCAACAGAGAACATTGGATTTCCACCGACCTAGAGAACAAGCTGGATTTAAAAGTGGTTTTAGTGCAGTAGATCATATTCAGGTATTGAAAGAAGTTATATAAAGGACAAATGAATATGAGTTGCCATTATGCTTTGAATTTGTAGATTATGAAAAGGCATTTGATTCTATAAAGATTCCTTCAGTGATTAAAGCATTGGATCATCAAGGTATAGATCCAGGATATTGCCATATTTTAAAGAATATTTATAAAAATGCAACAGCAACAATTAGATTACATAATGACACTAGGAAAGTCAACATTGAGAAAGGTGTAAGACAAGGTGACTCCATATCTCCAAAACTTTTTACAGCAGTGCTGCAAGAAATATTTTGTGGATTAAAATGGGAAGCTTAAGGAGTGAAAATAAATGGAGATTATTTGTCATTTAGATTTTGCAGATGATGTAGTTATTTTTGTAAATAATGCTTTAGAGCTGCAGGAAATGTTGCAGGAGCTATCAGATAAAAGTAGGAAAATAGGACTAAAGATAAATGTTAAGAAGACTAAAGTAATGTTTAATGGATTTTTCTCAAAATATGAAAATAAAGATACATAATAATGAGTTAGAAGAAATTAACAATTACAAATGGACAGATTATTAATCCAGATGGAAACATAATGGATGAAATTAATCATGGAATTAAACTTGGGTGGAGTGCTTTGGAATGCTTTTGATAGAAATAACTTGATACTAAAAGGAAATATGCCTATGTATTTGAAAAGGAAGGTTTTTTAATAAATGTGTTTTACAAGTTCTTACTTATGGATCTGGCACTTGGACACTTAACAGAAGGAGCAATGCAGAGACTTCAGACCACTCAATGAAATATGGAGAGATGCATGTTGGAAGTAACAATAAGAGATCGAAAATGCAATATATGGGTAAAAAACAGGTGTTACTGACCTCATTGAAAAAATTAAGACTGAAATGGAGTTGGGCTGGACATATTGCTAGAAGAGATGATAATAGATGGGCAATTGAAATTATAAACTGGATACCAAGAGATTTAAAAGAGAGACCACATGTGAGATGGATGGATGAAATAAGAAAGTGTGCAAAGATGATGTGGAGAAGCTAATGATTGGAGAAGATGGATTGAACTTGAAGAGACTTTCATCCTGCAGTGGATTTATAATTGTTGATGACGATGATATATACATCTATACTTCATCCATATTTTGTCAATCCATATTTTTATTAGGTCACATTATGTATAAATTGCAGAGATTATAAAATCTTCTAATCACTTATCTACATTATTTATAAGCTGGTATAAAATGAAATAAAATCATCCTTTGCAGAATGCATTTCAGGATACTTCCCTTAGTCTTGAGAGATGATCAATTTCTACACTAATAGAGCATCTTCTTAAATTAATACTACTGATATAATCTATTTCATGTCAATATTTAAGAAGCCATATTTTAATAAAGTCTCATTCATCAACGCTCATTAATTTACATGTTAGCATTATGTGATTTGACATTTTGAGTACTATATGATTTGGAGATAAAAATTTCACATTATAGAAAAAAGATCAATGAAACATCCATATTACTCATTCAAAAGCATTATTAATTAAACATCAACAGTGTATGATAAATATACAACAGAATTTTGATGTCTGGATATTCCTTCTTTAAAATAACCAGCATTAATTATGAACTCATGATATACCGCTAAACCTCACATGATTACCATTTCTATACTAGCACATAATTGTTGTGAACAAAGGCAAAACTCTCCATACAGTAGTGCCACCCTGTGCCAAACAGAGTAATCAATGGATGCCAGAGGGTTTATGCATAAAATCCCTATCTAGTGCCTACTCATCCAATATCCCCAGACTAGTTTCTGGTTTGTGGCCATCATGGAGGAGCCTTAGATCTGAGAGCACTGCACCTATATCTTAGGATCTAATGCAACCCTCCAGGAGCCACCTTTTAACTCTACTTTACTACAAAACTATGAGAATATTTTTAATTTCAGTATCATAGTTTTGTAGTAAAGTAGAGTTAAAAGGTGGCTGCTGGAGGGTTGCATTAGATCCTAAGATCTAGGTGTAGTGCTCTCAGATCCAAGGCTCCTCACTGATGATGGCCACAAGCCAGAAACTAGTCTGGGGATATTGGATGAGTAGGCATTAAATGGGGATTTTATGCACAAGCCTTCTGGCATCCATTGATTACTCTGTTTGGCACAGGTGGCACTACTGTATGGAGAGTTTTGCCTTTGTGAACTCATGATATAATCATAAATGAATTTATTCCTTGGGAATTTATAAGAAATTGTAGCATCAGAAGTAATAGAATTGACATGATTCATGAATTTTATACTGTAAATTCTGACACTCTACTATTAGACTAATCCATACAGGGCAACTAGCAATGAGTATCATTTTTATATTGAAAATATAAAATAGTAGTATTTTCTAACACAAATGTTCCACTTAGATCCAGATTCATTGCTTCCAGATCAAATAGTCCACACTTATGAAAGCCATAAATTCAAAACTAGTCTGAATGTTTTGTCTGGGGAATGAACTGAATAAGGATTATAATACACAGCTTCTAGCATTTAATGATTAACCAATCTTGCACTAGGTGGCACTATTCTGTTGAAAAAATATTTGCTACTATTTTAACACCTGGTTTAAGCATAAACAAAAAGTGATCAAACTATGCACAAGTAATATATTAAATTCTGCTAGATGTTGTATAGATAGCTTAGTATGTAAAAACATAACCATTATGTAATAGACAGGGTATGAGCACAGACTTTCATATGACCCACCACTCTCCACACTATCTCATAACACTGATACACTTGAACACACATATGTTGAAAAGATAAATAATCACCAATATACATATTTCATGATAAACCAGCAATCATCAGTTGGTCCAGATTACCATCTCTACACATATATGCTACAAGTGCTCAGATATATATTAAGATAGCAAATCCTCCTACTTTACGGTTGAAGAGTTGCAGTGTGGAGTGGATTGAAGCCTGTCCATTAAAGTAGGAGGATTTGCTATCTTAATATATATCTGAGCACTTGTAGCATATATGTGTAGAGATGGTAATCTGGACCAACTGATGATTGCTGGTTTAGCATGAAATACATATATTGGTGATTATTTATCTTTTCAACATATGTGTGTTCAAGTGTATCAGTGTTACGAGATAGTGTGGAAAGTTGTGGGTCATGTGAAAGTTTGTGCTCATACCCTGTCTATTACATATATAGACACAGGTATATATAAGCCTGTGTATTTCAGCTATAACCATTATACATATATGTTCTGTTTTTCACGTTTTGGTATATTCTAGTAGGCCTTCATTTACACACTATAGAGTGAAAGTTAATCAAGCTATGGTGAAGAAAAATATATTGTTCCTATTTCCAAAAAAACGTAGCTATATTTTCTGATTATCTGGCCTACTAATTATTACAACCTATGCTGGTGGCGGAATCAACTTTTTATTTATTTTAATAAGGGTGCCAGGAATCATACAAGAATCCACCGAAATCTGTCATGTCACACATCATAAATTAAGAAGAAAATAATTTAAAAGAGTGGGATAATGAATTTCCATAACTTAATTTTTTTATTTTGAGAATATTTCTCCCAGGGCTTAATTAACAAATATTGGCAAAGGTAAATTACTCATAATTGATTATAAATAAACTAACCATAATAATGCATAATGAAAAGTTGATATTAGAAATAAATATTTTATTCTAACAAATTAAAATATTTAAAAATAAAATTGGAAGACATCTACATGTTAATCCAGATAACAAAGTTGATCAATTAATTAACACAGTTCACATTACACTTGGATTTCTTAGGCCATAAACAAATGTTTCTTGAATAATAAAATTAATGGCTTTATCAGGATTATATTATAAGCTTATTGGAAAATGGTTTACAAATGCTTAATTTAGTCATAATTGGGATATGAATAATCTTACTGGAAAGTTTTGTAGAATGCATTTTGAAGAGCCCATTGAAGTTAACTAGTTTAGTTCTGTCAACATTTCTATAGGTTTTTGGCCCATCCTAATGGCTAGACTTGACAGTTTTTCTGAGTGACCTATATGACAAAAGGAATTTGTAAATGCATTGGTTCTTCTCCGCATGATGATTCACCTCAGCATATGAGTAATGGTAGCTCTGCATATGAATAGTCAAGGATAGGATATTTTCTTTATCCTGGACCTAATGGAAGCTGCTAGCTAAGGAAAAGACAAAGACACCTTTTTTCTGATATTTTTAGACTTCTCTGCACATCTATTTACTTTTGTCCTTTTATCAGCATACAATATAATAATCTTGTACATTCTTTGTTAAATATGTTACAAAGTCTTTTTTTAACATAATTCTGCCATCCTTAATTGGAGTTAGAAAGATTTTACTAATTGAAATCTCTGTATGAAATTCTCTTTCTTTTAGTTTATCTGAATTAGTAATATGCATGTCTTTTATTCTTTCCAATTTTAACTTTTATTTTTAATTAAAGTAATAATCTGAAACAACAAAATTACCTTTCACTGTACATTTAAAAAAAAAAATTATACTAACTTAAAAAAAATCTAAAATTTGTCTTTTAAAAGATCACTAAATTTACTTTTTCTTTTAGCTTATACCAAATACCAATATATTTGTACCATATATAAATAAACAGTACAATACCACTGGGGTCAGGAGATGAAAATAAAATAGGGGTTTGAACTACTTTTATTCTTAACTTTTAAGTCTGGATTCTGGATTCTTTTTCCAATGTATTAGCATGCTGATATATTTTTGTAAACTTATTCACAAGTGACATGTGGCTTTAAAACCCACATTTAGTGTCTAACATGGCAGGAATAAAAAAATATTTCCATATTCACCTGTGTTGTTTCTGTTCAAGCATAATACTAACATATAAGTGTTGCTCATCCTTTTGAATCTTACAGGCTCATGACAACTTGGTTTTCCCTTCCATTTCTTGAGAACCCTGCTAAAAATAGACTGATGAGCATTTACAGACAGTCTTTTGTTATATAGTGACATAAAAGGACATAGGGCTATGATTTTCCCCTCTCCAGTATCTGCCCCCTCAGTCAACACTTGTGACTTAACATCTACATCGTGTTTATCTTTCTATAAGTGGTATTAAATATATTTGTATATTCAGTGTTTATCTTTCTATAAGTGGTATTAAATATATTTGTATATTCAGAGTTTAAAGTTGTATCTCAGGTAGTGGTTTGTTTTGAAGACTCATGTTCACATTTTGGTACATTCTAATATTCCTTCTTTTACACACTATAAAGAAAACATTAATCAAGCTATGGTGAAGAAAAATATCTTGTTCTTATTTTCAAAAAACATAGCTATATTTCTGATTAACTGGCTTACTAATTATTACAACCTATGCTGCCAATGGAATCTGCTTTTTATTTGTTTTAATAAGGGCACCAGGATTCATATAAGAATCTGCTGAAATCTGTCATGTCGCACATCATAAATTAAGAAGAGAATAATTTAAAAGATCGGGACAATGATTTCCTGTAACTTTATTTTTTTATTTTGAGAATATTTCTCCTGGAGTTTAATTAAAAAATATTGGCAAAGGTAAAATACACATAATTTATTATAAATAAACTAACCATAATAATGCACAATGAAAGGTTGATATTAGAAATATATATTTTATTCTAATAAATTAAAATATTAAAGATAAATTGTTAAATAAAATTGGAAGGCATCTACATGCTAATCCAGATAACAATGTTGATCAATTAATTAACACAGTTTACATTACACTTGGATTTCTTAGGCCATAAACAAATGTCTCTTGAATAGTAAAATTAATGCCTCTATCAGGATTATATTATAAGCTTATTGGAGAATGGTTTATAAATGCTTAATTTAGTCACAATCAGGATATTGGTAATCTTACTGGTAAGTTTTGTAGTACACATTTTGAAGAGCTCATTGAAGTTAACTAGTTTCACTCTGTCAATATTTTTGTAGGTTCTTGACCCATCCTAATGGTTAGACTTGATGGTTTTTCTGAGTGACCTATATCACAAAAGCTATCTGCAAATGCATCAGTTCCACTCCACATGATGATTCACCTCAGCATAGAAGTAATGGTAATTTTGCATATGAGTAGTCTGGGATCGGATATTTTCTCTATCCCTAATTAAAACTGCTATTTAAGGAAAAGACAAAGACACCTTTTTTTCTGACCTTTTTATATTCGCAATCAATTTTTAGACTTCTCTGCACATCTGGTTTATTTTGTCCTTTTATCAGTGATACAAAATAATAATCTTGTACATTCTTTCTTAAATTTGAGTTACAAAGTCTTTTTAACATAATTCTGCTATCTTTAATCGGAGTTAGAACGATTTTACTAATTGAAATCTGTATGTGAAGTTCTTTTTCTTTTAGTTTATCTGGATTAGTAATCAGCGTGTCTTTTATTCTTTCCAATTTTGACTTTTATTTGGAACTAAAGTAATAATTTGAAACAACAAAATTAGCTATTACTGTATGTTTTTAAAAAATAAATTATACTAACTAAAAAAAAAAATCTAAAATGTGTCTTTTAAAAGATCGCTAAATTTACTTTTTCTCTTAGCTTTTACCAAATGTCAATATATTTGTACCATATATAAATAAATGGTACAATGTATATATATAATTAAAAATACCCCAAATTCAAAACTAAACTAGATTAACCAAAGAAAATAAACTATAACACAACCATTGTTTTCACTACTGAAAGCAGACTTCTCAAGTGCAAAGGGTTAAAACATATCTGTAAATATATATTAACTATTACCTACAACCTACAATTTCCAATAACATCCCACACATTCTTAATATTAAAAAAAACTCTTAAACAAGTTAACTTTTTCAGTATTGTATATTATTGTCACATGCAAATAAAAACATCTGAAAAAATATAAACAATACCTACAATATGCATTTCATATAGAACTATTTCTTGTAAAGTCTTCCAGGTCACAATCTTTAAACACATATTTACAATGTGTTTAGCATTTAATTGTAACCAATAATAATATCACATGAAATAACCATTTCTCCTTTTTTCTATGTGCAATATCTTTTTAAGATATAGTTAAAAATTCCACACCATCACATTCTTGAAACATAAAAATAAAGACATCAGAAGAAATTAAAATGTCTCATATTCATTCTAAACCAGCAGTCATAAACTGTCCCAGACAAAAATCTCTTACACATCTTTATGATTTAAAAGAGTCAAATATTTTGACGTCATAATTTTAATATCAACAACTTATATATATATATATGTACCGGGTTGAACCACTGAAACCACTTACTTATATGTATATATAAGTTTTGACCGGTTTCAAACTCCTTCCTGATACATTTATAATCTTATAAATGTTACGTGGACGAACCGGCATGTTCGAGCAAAATGGGAGATCTTATTGATAGCTTTAACTATCAACAATGGCCCATCTCAGCTGCTAGATTCAAACCCCTACTATCCAAATACTTTATTTGTTTCGGGGTAAACCCTGGGGTGCCAGCTAGTCTGATGACTAACATATTCGGGCAGTAGGCTCATAATCCAGCACTTGAAACATTCCCTAAAACTAGCTCAGTCTAATTTTAATTCAATAACAAAATTATACAAAATTAGTGGTGGAAAGAATTAATAAAAAGGTTGGTAAAAAGAATTGACCGACAAATAAAGTTTAAGTTTGAAGACATTTTATTTTAATTAACATTAATTAAGTTTAAAGATAATTTATTACCCAACATTAATTGACTAAATTTAAACATCTTTATAAATCTAATTTAACACATGCACATCTTTTAAATTAACACATTATAACATATATCTGGTGAAAAGCATAAATAATATGTGACATCATTAAATTGTCTCACATTCACAAACACGCACATAAATATTTCATTTTATGCATGCTTAAGAGTTCAAATTACTTTACTCGGTAGGATTGATGAATTACAGTGGTGGCTACTACATATAAATGATAATAAATAAATGTTTACCTAGGATTTTTGGAACGTGGATATTGCTTGTTGTTGGCTGCTTCTGCTGCTTCTGATGGATTATATCTAACCGGTTAGATTTGGACGTTTCTTGAAGAGATTTTATGTGAATCCATTGGCTTTATTCTTGAAGACAGTTGAACGTTTGACGGAGGATTTCTGAGTTGTTATGCAGACATTATTTCACAGGCAGGTTTTGATGATCTTGTTGGACCAAAAAGGCTGAAGCACGAGCGTATATTTCCAAAAGCTGCTCAGCAATGCATTTTTGTTTCTGAATACATAATAGAAATGCACTGTTATCTCAACTGAAACAAGACTGTCACTGCAAACTAGACTGAAAAAACTGAACTCCGATAAAAATCTGGCTATTTATGTATCCGAATTGTTTTCATTTTAATATCCTCCGGCAATAGGTGCAATAGGTGTTGTCAAAATTCCATTAGTAATTAATCCTATTACAACGTGTTTTTGAAGATAATTTAATTAGTAGTAGCTTTCATAAACGTATTGTTTTATATCTTTAATTAGTAGCCCACCGCTGGTGTGGTTTTTTTAAATCTTTATTTAACTCAATAGCCATCACTGTGTTTTCCAAATATAATTTCTTTTTTAACTTTCATTTACATATATTTTTTTTAATATTATTCTAACATGCATACATTTATTTACACTCACATGCACATATATAATTTATTATAATAAGCTTGAATGAAAAGAGATTTATATTTTTTAAAATTTTGAATTACTTATTTTTACGAATACTAATTTAGAAAAACTTTACTTTCTTTTCTAACACTCTTAGTTTGACTTTAAGAAAACCCCTTCCCACTTTTAATCTTTTAATTTCTATTTTTTTTTCAAACGCTTTTACGAAAGATTTTAATAATAAATATTTTTTTTTTTTAGACAAAATTATTTTATATACATGTGCCAATTTGGCCTTGGCACATTACATCCCCCTCCGTTTTAGAGTAAAATGCATCATTTTTGACCATTTTATCTCTTGCAACTTTAATTCTTGATTCTAAATATTCATTTATTTTCTAAGTTTGCTTTTCATAATGCTTTCACTTTACATACCAAGGGCAATCTGTTTTGACTATCCTTTCCTTCTATCTATGCCGAATACATTGCTCACAATGATCTAAATCATGGATAATGACCACCAGGACAAACTAATTTTGTGGCACATGGATCATTTGGAAATGATGCGGAAGCAGATTCGCTGACTTACACCGACTTACATGTGTATAAAATCGAAACTTCATTTGCCAATTCTCTTGATCGGACTTGGAAAAAGAAAGGATTGCTGTGAAATGGCAGGAATTTTCAACTGTCCATTTTTTGACTTATGCTTTGGAAAGAGGAATGATCCCTGACAAGTCCGTTACGGGTACTAAAACTTATCCAGTCAGCAGCTTTAAACATATCTTTAACTAAATTTATTTCTATACTACCCTCATTCCCTTTTGCTATAGATAAATTCCTACACATGTGTATACATGCAGCATAATTCTACACCTACTAATATTCTAGATATCGAGTTATTACTGGACTTGCTTACAGGGAATCTATAATAAATAAATCCCTTTTTGCACACATCATGAGGTGCAGCAGTGCCAAGAAAATAACCTAAAAGGATATCTGGATAAATACATTTAAGATACGCATCATGAGGTACCATATTTACCGAATATTACCAGTTTATGTGCTTGTATATCCACATGTATACTTACACACTCTTAATACACCTTAGATTGACTTCATATTTTATTACTAATCTTCCAACATTATTTTTAAATTTATATGAACATTATTCTAACATTTGTATTAATCTAATCTCACAATATTATTCTAAACTACCACAGACATCAGTTTTCATATTTATTTATATTGACCTAATCTCGAATATTATTTTCAACCATTACTCAACTTTTTTATCTATGTGCGTGTATTCAGAAAAACTATTTTACTTTATTACGATTCATTATTTACTCAACTTTTATTAACTTGTGTATATTCAAAAACAACTTACATTACTACGATTCATCATTACACTGATATATATATATATACATTTCTTGACTTTAAATCATTTATTTACTTCCTTTTATTACCGTGCGTGTATTCCAAAAACAAAAAAAAATCTATTAGTTTATCACGAGTCACTTTTTATTATTATTTACTACAGATATATTTACGCTTATTTATTTAACTTGATTTTATCGATTTTATTTTAACTATTTGACCTACTTATTTATTTACAAACATTTTTCTTAATTAATATGTGCGTTGATCACTTTTCCTAAGTATTGACCACTTCAAATTCTTATTTTTCTAGAGTGCATTTTTAGTTTTTATTTTCATCATTAGGTAATAAATGTAATGTTAAGAGAAGTAGGCAGCAAAGTATAAGGCAATTCAAACACACAGATAGATTTTGTGCTGATTTAAACCAACTTTTAATTTCTTTGCCCAAATACTCGCACACACCTCAATCCTAATTTAATACACTTTTTTTTATTTGATAATGTTTTATTTTCATTAATACTTTCATTATACACTTATTTATTTCATTTTTATTTTTAAAGCGTTATTTTTACTCTCCTTTTTTTTTTTAAAAAAAAAACATTTTCATTTTGCTTGTCTATTTTGATTTACACATTTATTTTGATTGTGTCATGCTCCGCTATGTTCTAGACTTATGAGCTGGGATTTAACATAATCAATAAGACATAATCGAGGGTTTTTGACATAAATTGTTTTATCATTGTTTGACATTTTTAAAAACCTCTAAGATTGTTATTTTATTTTACTAAGACTAACTTTAATCATTTTTTAATTATTCAAACTAACTTGATTCTTGTTTTTACATTTATTTCATTAAACTTTGTTAACATTTTCCATTGTTCCAAGTCCATGGTCATTATATACTAGGTCAAGCCGGCAAATCTGTCAGATTACATATTTTTAATTTTGTCTGGCGGTTCTTTATTATATTTTTTTTCTCCATATAGCCACTCATGCTGGGGGATTGAGAATCACCCCTGGGCCTTTCCTTAAATCTAGTACGAGAGATGTCAGGATCGCTGTCGGTTCTTCAAAAGATTTTTGTTCTCTCGGGACTATTAAAATAACGTCTCCTCCGGGGACTCCCTGAATTCGACCTATGTCTATATCTTACAGCATTTACAGCTGGCTCTCTAAGTTGGGGTTTGAATCCCCTATCTCTCGTATCAAAAGTTGGTCTAGCTCTGTCAAAAGCGCTCAACAATTCCGCCATTTGTTCCACTGTTTTCCTTTCAGTTCCTATGAGCATTTGCTCGACATTATGAGGAAAACTATGGTGGACTATCCTGACAATTTGTTGTTCAGATAGTGGGTCTGCTGTTAAAGAGTGTAATTTCGCCACTTGCCTTCTAAAAAAAAATGAACGGTTCACCAGGTCACCATTTATCTTGCGAGATCTGGTGATGAAGATTTTCCTGATAATCTTTGTTCCAATAACTAGCTAAAACAGCAATTTTATATTCGGCAAAAGTGACAGGTTTTTTATATAAACAGTCCCACCAAGATTGAGACCCCCTTGTAAATGGCTACAAGCTATTGCGATCATAGCCTCCTCACTTAATTGATTCAGAGTGAAATAGCGCTCCAAACAATTTAAATGCTCCATAGGAGCTTCCCCTTGATGGCCATAAAATATCCGTATTTTCAAAAACTGTTTCATGATTGCCAGATTGTTTATAATGTGCGTGTTTGCACTCAAGTGGTCACCATGTTTTATTTCTGTTTGCAAACTATTTCCACTATTCTTTTGATTTACTTTCCAAGCTAAATCCATCATTCCAACTTTTATCTCTTCAATTACTTTTCTGTTTAGCTATTATAGTTTATAAATCTTATTTTTTTCAATTACTTGGTAAGCGGTCTCTATTTGATTTTCTACTTGTGTTTTAATCTCTTCTATTTCTTCCCTAATTTCTCCTTTTATTTTATTTTGGCCCATATCGATCTGATTCTTTAACTTTTCAAGCATTTCAGCTTGCCCTTCCAATTTACTCTTCATTTCATTATTTTGGTTTTTAAGCTCTTCAGCTATTTTTTTATTCTTCAGCTGTTTCTTTTTGTTTTTCAAACATGCAAGTTAATAAAGCTATGATTTCCATATTCTCTTTTTTTTGCTCAACCTCTTTTTCATTTTTATCTTTTTGTTCCACACTAGAAGCATTCTCTACTTCTTTCACTTGAGTTTCCATTTTTTCTTCACTGGCGACCTTTTCTATTTCACTAGTTTCTGTTTTATTTTGTTCCTCGCTGGGAACATTGTCTGTTTTTTTTACCTTGAGTGTCCATTCTAGGTTTATTTCTTGTCATATTTATACTTTTATCCTTTACTTTTTTATATTATTTTTCTTTAATATTATATTTTATTCACGCTCATAAGTTTACTAATTTCTATTTTATTTATTTCTTACTAAACTGGAAATACACACTGACTCCGCCCCTCCTTTGTCCATTTTTCTCCACCCAATCTTAATGCTTTAACTCCGCCCAAACATCCAACTGTCTTTGATTTAACATAATGATTTATTTTAGATAATGTAAATAGCATAAATCTCTTTTCATTTAAAGAAAACAAAGTTTTCGGTCAATTCTTTTTTTTTTAAATTAAAACGCTTTAACCTACATATTTTAGCTTTTGTAAAGAATTTTTTTTTTAAACAAGAAACAAAGTATTTATTTGCTATTGTTTCTTAGGTCCAGCCCCAAATGTTGGGAAAGCCATTTATGTACCAGGTCGAACCACTGAAACCACTTACTTATATGTATATATAAGTTTTGACCGGTTTCAAACTCCTTCCTGATACATTTATAATCTTATAAATGTTATGTGGATGAATCGGCACATTCAAGCAAAATGGGACATCTTAGTGATAGCTTTAACTATCAACAATGGTCCATCTCGGCTGCTAGATTCAAACCCCTACTATCCAAGTACTTTATTTGTTTCAGGGTAAACCCCGGGGCACCAACTAGTCTGATGACTAATGTATTCGGGCAGTAGGCTCATAATCCAGTGCTCAAAACATTCCCTAAAACTAGCTCAGTCTAATTTTAATTCAATAACAAAATTATACAAAATTTGTGGTGGAAAGAATTAATAAAAATGTTGGTAAAAAGAATTGACCGACAAATAAAGTTTAAGTTTGAAGACATTTTATTTTAATTAACATTAATTAAGTTTAAAGATAATTTATTACCCAACATTAATTGACTAAATTTAAACATCTTTATAAATCTAATTTAACACACGCACATTTTTTAAAGTAACACATTATAACATATATCTGGTGAAAAGCATAAATAATATGTGACATCGTTAAATTATTTCACATTCACACACATGCACATAAATAGTTCATTTTATGCATGTTTAAGAGTTCAAATTACTTTACTCGGTAGGATTGATGAATTACAGCAGTAGCTACTACGTATAAATGATAAAAAATAAATGTTTACCTAGGATTTTTGACATGTGGATATTGCTTGTTGTTGGCTGCTTCTGCTGCTTCTGATGGATTATATCTAACCGGTTAGATTTGGATGTTTCTTGAAGAGATTTTATGCGAATCCATTGGCTTTATTCTTGAAGACAGTTGAATGTTTGATGGAGGATTTCTGAGTTGTTATGCAGACATTATTTCACAGGCAGGTTTTGATGATCTTGTTGGACCAAAAAGGCTGAAGCACGAGCATATATTTCCAAAAGCTGCTCAGCAATGCATTTTTGTTTCTGAATACATAATAGAAATGCACTGTTATCTCAACTGAAACAAGACTGTCACTGCAAACTAGACTGAAAAAACTGAACTCTGATAAAAATCTTGCTATTTATGTATCTGAATTGTTTTCATTTTAATATCCTCTGGCAATAGGTGCAATAGGTGTTGTCAAAATTCCATTAGTAATTAATCCTATTACAACGTGTTTTTGAAGATAATTTAATTAGTAGTAGCTTTCATAAATGTGTTGTTTTATATCTTTAATTAGTAGCCCACCACTGGTGTGGTTTTTTAAAATCTTTATTTAACTCAATAGCCATCGCTGTGTTTTTCAAATATAATTTCTTTTTAAACTTTCATTTACATATATATATATATTAATATTATTCTAACATGCATACATTTATTTACACTCGCACGCACATATATAATTTATTATAATAAGCTTGAATGAAAAGAGATTTATATTTTTTTAAATTTTGAATTACTTATTTTTATGAATACTAATTTAGAAAAACTTTACTTTCTTTTCTAACACACTCTTAGTTTGACTTTAAGAAAAACCCCTTCCCACTTTTAATCTTTTAATTTCTATTTTTTTCTTC